>JANIIK010001710.1:0-23981 GCA_027704905.1 Muraenolepis orangiensis
AAAAAAAATAATCATAATTTGGTGGGCCAAGTTGTTGGCCCACCAAATTCTGTTATTTATTTTTGGCCCACCAAAAAAAATAATAATAATTTGGTGGGCCAAATTGTTTGGCCCACCAAATTCTGTTATTTATTTTTGGCCCACCAAAAAAAATAATAATAATTTGGTGGGCCAAATTGTTGGCCCACCAAATTATTTGATTTATTTATTTATTTTTTGGCCCACCAAAAAAAATAATAATAATTTGGTGGGCCAAATTGTTGGCCCACCAAATTCTTTTATTTATTTATTTATTTATTTTTTGGCCCACCAAAAAAAATAATAATAATTTGGTGGGCCAAATTAGTTGGCCCACCAAATTATTTTATTTATTTATTCTTTGGCCAACCAAATTATTTTATTTATTTATTCTTTGGCCCACCAAAAAAAATAATCATAATTTGGTCGGCCAAATTGTTGGCCCACCAAATTATTTGATTTATTTATTTATTTTTTGGCCCACCAAAAAAAATAATAATAATTTGGTGGGCCAAATTGTTTGGCCCACCAAATTCTGTTATTTATTTTTGGCCCACCAAAAAAATAATAATAATTTGGTGGGCCAAATTGTTGGCCCACCAAATTATTTTATTTATTTATTCTTTGGCCCACCAAATTATTTTATTTATATATTCTTTGGCCCACCAAAAAAAATAATCATAATTTGGTCGGCCAAATTGTTGGCCCACCAAATTATTTGATTTATTTATTTATTTTTGGCCCACCAAAAAAAAAATAATAATTTGGTGGGCCAAATTGTTTGGCCCACCAAATTATTATTATTTTTTTTTGGCCCACTAAAAAAAATAATAATAATTTGGTGGGCCAAATTGTTGGCCCACCAAATTCTTTTATTTATTTATTTATTTATTTTTTGGCCCACCAAAAAAATAATAATAATTTGGTGGGCCAAATTAGTTGGCCCACCAAATTATTTTATTTATTTATTCTTTGGCCCACGAAATTATTTTATTTATTTATTCTTTGGCCCACCAAAAAAAATAATCATAATTTGGTGGGCCAAGTTGTTGGCCCACCAAATTCTGTTATTTATTTTTGGCCCACCAAAAAAAAAATAATAATAATTTGGTGGGCCAAATTGTTGGCCCACCAAATTATTTGATTTATTTATTTATTTTTTGGCCCACCAAAAAAAATAATAATAATTTGGTGGGCCAAATTGTTGGCCCACCAAATTCTTTTATTTATTTATTTATTTATTTTTTGGCCCACCAAAAAAAATAATAATAATTTGGTGGGCCAAATTAGTTGGCCCACCAAATTATTTTATTTATTTATTCTTTGGCCAACCAAATTATTTTATTTATTTATTCTTTGGCCCACCAAAAAAAATAATCATAATTTGGTCGGCCAAATTGTTGGCCCACCAAATTATTTGATTTATTTATTTATTTTTTGGCCCACCAAAAAAAATAATAATAATTTGGTGGGCCAAATTGTTTGGCCCACCAAATTCTGTTATTTATTTATTCTTTGGCCCACCAAATTATTTTATTTATATATTTTTTGGCCCACCAAAAAAAATAATCATAATTTGGTCGGCCAAATTGTTGGCCCACCAAATTATTTGATTTATTTATTTATTTTTTGGCCCACCAACAAAAATAATAATAATTTGGTGGGCCAAATTGTTTGGCCCACCAAATTCTGTTATTTATTTTTGGCCCACTAAAAAAAATGATAATAATTTGGTGGGCCAAATTGTTGGCCCACCAAATTCTTTTATTTATTTATTTATTTATTTTTTGGCCCACCAAAAAAAATAATAATAATTTGGTGGGCCAAATTAGTTGGCCCACCAAATTATTTTATTTATTTATTCTTTGGCCCACCAAATTATTTTATTTATTTATTCTTTGGCCCACCAAAAAAAATAATCATAATTTGGTGGGCCAAATTGTTTGGCCCACCAAATTCTGTTATTTATTTTTGGCCCACCAAAAAAAATAATAATAATTTGGTGGGCCAAATTGTTGGCCCACCAAATTATTTGATTTATTTATTTATTTTTGGCCCACCAAAAAAAATAATAATAATTTGGTGGGCCAAATTGTTGGCCCACCAAATTATTTTATTTATTTATTTATTTTTTGGCCCACCAAAAAAAAAAATAATAATTTGGTGGGCCAAGTTGTTGGCCCACCAAATTATTTTATTTATTTATTCTTTGGCCCACCAAAAAAAATTATAATAATTTGGTGGGCCAAGTTGTTGGCCCACCAAGTTATTTTATTTATTTATTCTTTGGCCCACCAAAAAAAATAATAATAATTTGGTGCGCCAAGTTGTTGGCCGACCAAGTTATTTTATTTATTTATTCTTTGGCCCACCAAAAAAAATAATAATAATTTGGTGGGCCAAATTGTTGGCCCACCAAATTATTTTATTTATTTATTTATTTTTTGGCCCACCAAAAAAAATAATAATAATTTGGTGGGCCAAATTGTTTGGCCCATCAAATTCTGTTATTTATTTTTGGCCCACCAAAAAAAATAATAATAATTTGGTGGGCCAAATTGTTGGCCCACCAAATTCTTTTATTTATTTATTTATTTTTTGGCCCACCAAAAAAAATAATAATAATTTGGTGGGCCAAATTAGTTGGCCCACCAAATTATTTTATTTATTTATTCTTTGGCCCACCAAATTATTTTATTTATTTATTCTTTGGCCCACCAAAAAAAATAATCATAATTTGGTGGGCCAAGTTGTTGGCCCACCAAATTCTGTTATTTATTTTTGGCCCACCAAAAAAAAAAATAATAATTTGGTGGGCCAAATTGTTTGGCCCACCAAATTCTGTTATTTATTTTTGGCCCACCAAAAAAAATAATAATAATTTGGTGGGCCAAATTTTTGGCCCACCAAATTATTTGATTTATTTATTTATTTTTTGGCCCACCAAAAAAAATAATAATAATTTGGTGGGCCAAATTGTTGGCCCACCAAATTCTTTTATTTATTTATTTATTTATTTATTTTTGGCCCACCAAAAAAAATAATAATAATTTGGTGGGCCAAATTAGTTGGCCCACCAAATTATTTATTTATTTATTCTTTGGCCAACCAAATTATTTTATTTATTTATTTTTTGGCCCACCAAAAAAATAATAATAATTTGGTGGGCCAAATTGTTTGGCCCACCAAATTCTGTTATTTATTTTTGGCCCACCAAAAAAATAATAATAATTTGGTGGGCCAAATTGTTGGCCCACCAAATTCTTTTATTTATTTATTCTTTGGCCCACCAAATTATTTTATTTATATATTCTTTGGCCCACCAAAAAAAATAATCATAATTTGGTCGGCCAAATTGTTGGCCCACCAAATTATTTGATTTATTTATTTATTTTTGGCCCACCAAAAAAAATAATAATAATTTGGTGGGCCAAATTGTTGGCCCACCAAATTATTTTATTTATTTATTTATTTTTTGGCCCACCAAAAAAAATAATAATAATTTGGTGGGCCAAATTGTTTGGCCCACCAAATTATTTTATTTATTTATGCTTTGGCCCACCAAAAAAAATAATCATAATTTGGTCGGCCAAATTGTTGGCCCACCAAATTATTTTATTTATTTATTTATTTTTTGGCCCACCAAAAAAATAATAATAATTTGGTGGGCCAAATTGTTTGGCCCACCAAATTCTGTTATTTATTTTTGGCCCAAATTTTTGGCCCAAATAATAAAAATTATTTTATTTATTTATTCTTTGGCCAACCAAATTATTTTATTTATTTATTCTTTGGCCCACCAAAAAAAATAATCATAATTTGGTCGGCCAAATTGTTTGGCCCACCAAATTCTGTTATTTATTTTTGGCCCACCAAAAAAAATAATAATAATTTGGTGGGCCAAATTGTTGGCCCACCAAATTATTTTATTTATTTATTTATTTTTGGCCCACCAAAAAAAATAATAATAATTTGGTGGGCCAAATTGTTGGCCCACCAAATTCTTTTATTTATTTATTTATTTATTTTTTGGCCCACCAAAAAAAATAATAATAATTTGGTGGGCCAAATTAGTTGGCCCACCAAATTATTTTATTTATTTATTCTTTGGCCAACCAAATTATTTTATTTATTTATTCTTTGGCCCACCAAAAAAAATAATCATAATTTGGTCGGCCAAATTGTTGGCCCACCAAATTATTTGATTTATTTATTTATTTTTTGGCCCACCAAAAAAAATAATAATAATTTGGTGGGCCAAATTGTTTGGCCCACCAAATTCTGTTATTTATTTTTGGCCCACCAAAAAAAAAATAATAATAATTTGGTGGGCCAAATTGTTGGCCCACCAAATTATTTTATTTATTTATTTATTTTTTGGCCCACCAAAAAAAATAATCATAATTTGGTCGGCCAAATTGTTGGCCCACCAAATTATTTGATTTATTTATTTATTTTTTGGCCCACCAAAAAAAATAATAATAATTTGGTGGGCCAAATTGTTGGCCCACCAAATTATTTTATTTATTTATTTATTTTTTGGCCCACCAAAAAAAATAATAATAATTTGGTGGGCCAAATTGTTTGGCCCACCAAATTATTTGATTTATTTATTCTTTGGCCCACCAAAAAAAATTATAATAATTTGGTGGGCCAAGTTGTTGGCCCACCAAGTTATTTTATTTATTTATTCTTTGGCCCACCAAAAAAAATAATAATAATTTGGTGCGCCAAGTTGTTGGCCGACCAAGTTATTTTATTTATTTATTCTTTGGCCCACCAAAAAAAATAATAATAATTTGGTGGGCCAAATTGTTTGGCCCACCAAATTCTGTTATTTATTTTTGGCCCACCAAAAAAAATAATAATAATTTGGTGGGCCAAATTGTTGGCCCACCAAATTATTTGATTTATTTATTTATTTTTTGGCCCACCAAAAAAAATAATAATAATTTGGTGGGCCAAATTGTTGGCCCACCAAATTATTTGATTTATTTATTTATTGTTTGGCCCACCAAATTATTTTATTTATTTATTCTTTGGCCCACCAAAAAAAAAATAATAATTTGGTGGGCCAAATTAGTTGGCCCACCAAATTATTTTATTTATTTATTCTTTGGCCCACCAAATTATTTTATTTATTTATTCTTTGGCCCACCAAAAAAAATTATCATAATTTGGTCGGCCAAATTGTTGGCCCACCAAATTATTTGATTTATTTATTTATTTTTTGGCCCACCAAAAAAAATAATCATAATTTGGTCGGCCAAATTGTTGGCCCACCAAATTATTTGATTTATTTATTTATTTTTTGGCCCACCAAAAAAAATAATAATAATTTGGTGGGCCAAATTGTTGGCCCACCAAATTATTTTATTTATTTATTTATTTTTTGGCCCACCAAAAAAAATAATAATAATTTGGTGGGCCAAATTGTTTGGCCCACCAAATTATTTGATTTATTTATTCTTTGGCCCACCAAAAAAAATTATAATAATTTGGTGGGCCAAGTTGTTGGCCCACCAAGTTATTTTATTTACTTATTCTTTGGCCCACCAAAAAAAATAATCATAATTTGGTCGGCCAAATTGTTGGCCCACCAAATTATTTGATTTATTTATTTATTTTTTGGCCCACCAAAAAAAATAATAATAATTTGGTGGGCCAAATTGTTGGCCCACCAAATTATTTTATTTATTTATTTATTTTTTGGCCCACCAAAAAAAAATAATAATAATTTGGTGGGCCAAATTGTTTGGCCCACCAAATTATTTGATTTATTTATTCTTTGGCCCACCAAAAAAAATTATAATAATTTGGTGGGCCAAGTTGTTGGCCCACCAAGTTATTTTATTTATTTATTCTTTGGCCCACCAAAAAAAATAATAATAATTTGGTGCGCCAAGTTGTTGGCCGACCAAGTTATTTTATTTATTTATTCTTTGGCCCACCAAAAAAAATAATAATAATTTGGTGGGCCAAATTGTTTGGCCCACCAAATTCTGTTATTTATTTTTGGCCCACCAAAAAAAATAATAATAATTTGGTGGGCCAAATTGTTGGCCCACCAAATTATTTGATTTATTTATTTATTTTTGGCCCACCAAAAAAAATAATAATAATTTGGTGGGCCAAATTGTTGGCCCACCAAATTATTTTATTTATTTATTTATTTTTTGGCCCACCAAAAAAAATAATAATAATTTGGTGGGCCAAATTGTTTGGCCCACCAAATTCTGTTATTTATTTTTGGCCCACCAAAAAAAATAATAATAATTTGGTGGGCCAAATTGTTGGCCCACCAAATTATTTTATTTATTTATTTATTTTTTGGCCCACCAAAAAAAATAATAATAATTTGGTGGGCCAAATTAGTTGGCCCACCAAATTATTTTATTTATTTATTCTTTGGCCCACCAAATTATTTATTTATTTATTCTTTGGCCCACCAAAAAAATAATCATAATTTGGTGGGCCAAGTTGTTGGCCCACCAAATTCTGTTATTTATTTTTGGCCCACCAAAAAAAATAATAATAATTTGGTGGGCCAAATTGTTGGCCCACCAAATTCTGTTATTTATTTTTGGCCCACCAAAAAAAATAATAATAATTTGGTGGGCCAAATTGTTTGGCCCACCAAATTCTGTTATTTATTCTTTGGCCCACCAAAACAAATTATAATAATTTGGTGGGCCAAGTTGTTGGCCCACCAAGTTATTTTATTTATTTATTCTTTGGCCCACCAAAAAAAAAATAATAATTTGGTGCGCCAAGTTGTTGGCCGACCAAGTTATTTTATTTATTTATTCTTTGGCCCACCAAAAAAAATAATAATAATTTGGTGGGCCAAGTTGTTGGCCCACCAAATTCTGTTATTTATTTTTGGCCCACCAAAAAAAATAATAATAATTTGGTGGGCCAAATTGTTGGCCCACCAAATTCTGTTATTTATTTTTGGCCCACCAAAAAAAATAATAATAATTTGGTGGGCCAAATTGTTTGGCCCACCAAATTCTGTTATTTATTTTTGGCCCACCAAAAAAAATAATAATAATTTGGTGGGCCAAATTGTTGGCCCACCAAATTATTTTATTTATTTATTTATTTTTTGGCCCACCAAAAAAAAAATAATAATTTGGTGGGCCAAATTGTTTGGCCCACCAAATTCTGTTATTTATTTTTGGCCCACCAAAAAAAATAATAATAATTTGGTGGGCCAAATTGTTTGGCCCACCAAATTCTGTTATTTATTTTTGGCCCACCAAAAAAAATAATAATAATTTGGTGGGCCAAATTGTTTGGCCCACCAAATTCTGTTATTTATTCTTTGGCCCACCAAAACAAATTATAATAATTTGGTGGGCCAAGTTGTTGGCCCACCAAGTTATTTTATTTATTTATTCTTTGGCCCACCAAAAAAAATAATAATAATTTGGTGCGCCAAGTTGTTGGCCGACCAAGTTATTTTATTTATTTATTCTTTGGCCCACCAAAAAAAATAATAATAATTTGGTGGGCCAAGTTGTTGGCCCACCAAATTCTGTTATTTATTTTTGGCCCACCAAAAAAAATAATAGTAATTTGGTGGGCCAAATTGTTGGCCCACCAAATTCTGTTATTTATTTTTGGCCCACCAAAAAAAATAATAATAATTTGGTGGGCCAAATTGTTTGGCCCACCAAATTCTGTTATTTATTTTTGGCCCACCAAAAAAAATAATAATAATTTGGTGGGCCAAATTGTTGGCCCACCAAATTATTTTATTTATTTATTTATTTTTTGGCCCACCAAAAAAATAAATAATAATTTGGTGGGCCAAATTGTTTGGCCCACCAAATTCTGTTATTTATTTTTGGCCCACTAAAAAAAATAATAATAATTTGGTGGGCCAAATTGTTGGCCCACCAAATTCTTTTATTTATTTATTTATTTATTTTTTGGCCCACCAAAAAAAATAATAATAATTTGGTGGGCCAAATTAGTTGGCCCACCAAATTATTTTATTTATTTATTCTTTGGCCCACCAAATTATTTTATTTATTTATTCTTTGGCCCACCAAAAAAAATAATCATAATTTGGTGGGCCAAGTTGTTGGCCCACCAAATTCTGTTATTTATTTTTGGCCCACCAAAAAAAATAATAATAATTTGGTGGGCCAAATTGTTGGCCCACCAAATTCTGTTATTTATTTTTGGCCCACCAAAAAAAATAATAATAATTTGGTGGGCCAAATTGTTTGGCCCACCAAATTCTGTTATTTATTTTTGGCCCACCAAAAAAATAATAATAATTTGGTGGGCCAAATTGTTGGCCCACCAAATTATTTGATTTATTTATTTATTTTTTGGCCCACCAAAAAAAATAATAATAATTTGGTGGGCCAAATTGTTGGCCCACCAAATTCTTTATTATTTATTTATTTATTTTTTGGCCCACCAAAAAAAATAATAATAATTTGGTGGGCCAAATTAGTTGGCCCACCAAATTATTTTATTTATTTATTCTTTGGCCAACCAAATTATTTTATTTATTTATTCTTTGGCCCACCAAAAAAAATAATCATAATTTGGTCGGCCAAATTATTGGCCCACCAAATTATTTGATTTATTTATTTATTTTTTGGCCCACCAAAAAAAATAATAATAATTTGGTGGGCCAAATTGTTTGGCCCACCAAATTCTGTTATTTATTTTTGGCCCACCAAAAAAAATAATAATAATTTGGTGGGCCAAATTGTTGGCCCACCAAATTATTTTATTTATTTATTTATTTTTGGCCCACCAAAAAAAATAATAATAATTTGGTGGGCCAAATTGTTGGCCCACCAAATTCTGTTATTTATTTATTTTTTGGCCCACCAAAAAAAATAATAATAATTTGGTGGGCCAAATTGTTGGCCCACCAAATTCTTTTATTTATTTATTTATTTATTTTTGGCCCACCAAAAAAAATAATAATAATTTGGTGGGCCAAATTAGTTGGCCCACCAAATTATTTTATTTATTTATTCTTTGGCCAACCAAATTATTTTATTTATTTATTTATTTTTTGGCCCACCAAAAAAAATAATAATAATTTGGTGCGCCAAATTGTTTGGCCCACCAAATTATTTTATTTATTTATTCTTTGGCCCACCAAAAAAAATTATAATAATTTGGTGGGCCAAGTTGTTGACCCACCAAATTATTTTATTTATTTATTCTTTGGCCAACCAAATTATTTTATTTATTTATTCTTTGGGCCACCAAAAAAAATAATCATAATTTGGTCGGCCAAATTGTTGGCCCACCAAATTATTTGATTTATTTATTTATTTGTTGGCCCACCAAAAAAAATAATAATAATTTGGTGGGCCAAATTGTTTGGCCCACCAAATTCTGTTATTTATTTTTGGCCCACCAAAAAAAATAATAATAATTTGGTGGGCCAAGTTGTTGGCCGACCAAGTTATTTTATTTATTTATTCTTTGGCCCACCAAAAAAAAGAATAATAATTTGGTGGGCCAAATTGTTGGCCCACCAAATTATTTTATTTATTTATTTATTTTTTGGCCCACCAAAAAAAATAATAATAATTTGGTGGGGCAAATAGTTGGCCCACCAAATTATTTTATTTATTTATTTATTTTTTGGCCCACCAAAAAAATAATAATAATTTGGTGGGCCAAAATTGTTTGGCCCACCAAATTCTGTTATTTATTTTTGGCCCACCAAAAAAAATAATAATAATTTGGTGGGCCAAATTGTTGGCCCACCAAATTATTTTATTTATTTTTTTTTTTTGGCCCACCAAAAAAAATAATAATAATTTGGTGCGCCAAATAGTTTGGCCCACCAAATTATTTTATTTATTTATTCTTTGGCCCACCAAAAAAAATTATAATAATTTGGTGGGCCAAGTTGTTGGCCCACCAAGTTATTTTATTTATTTATTCTTTGGCCCACCAAAAAAAAAATAATAATTTGGTGGGCCAAATTGTTTGGCCCACCAAATTCTGTTATTTATTTTTGGCCCACTAAAAAAAATAATAATAATTTGGTGGGCCAAATTGTTGGCCCACCAAATTCTTTTATTTATTTATTTATTTATTTTTTGGCCCACCAAAAAAAATAATAATAATTTGGTGGGCCAAATTAGTTGGCCCACCAAATTATTTTATTTATTTATTCTTTGGCCCACCAAATTATTTTATTTATTTATTCTTTGGCCCACCAAAAAAAATAATCATAATTTGGTGGGCCAAGTTGTTGGCCCACCAAATTCTGTTATTTATTTTTGGCCCACCAAAAAAAATAATAATAATTTGGTGGGCCAAATTGTTGGCCCACCAAATTCTGTTATTTATTTTTGGCCCACCAAAAAAAATAATAATAATTTGGTGGGCCAAATTGTTTGGCCCACCAAATTCTGTTATTTATTTTTGGCCCACCAAAAAAAATAATAATAATTTGGTGGGCCAAATTGTTGGCCCACCAAATTATTTGATTTATTTATTTATTTTTTGGCCCACCAAAAAAAATAATAATAATTTGGTGGGCCAAATTGTTGGCCCACCAAATTCTTTTATTTATTTATTTATTTATTTTTTGGCCCACCAAAAAAAATAATAATAATTTGGTGGGCCAAATTAGTTGGCCCACCAAATTATTTTATTTATTTATTCTTTGGCCAACCAAATTATTTTATTTATTTATTCTTTGGCCCACCAAAAAAAATAATCATAATTTGGTCGGCCAAATTATTGGCCCACCAAATTATTTGATTTATTTATTTATTTTTTGGCCCACCAAAAAAATAATAATAATTTGGTGGGCCAAATTGTTTGGCCCACCAAATTCTGTTATTTATTTTTGGCCCACCAAAAAAAATAATAATAATTTGGTGGGCCAAATTGTTGGCCCACCAAATTCTTTTATTTATTTATTCTTTGGCCAACCAATTATTTTATTTATTTATTCTTTGGCCCACCAAAAAAAAAATAAAAATTTGGTGGGCCAAATTGTTGGCCCACCAAATTATTTTATTTATTTATTTATTTTTGGCCCACCAAAAAAAATAATAATAATTTGGTGGGCCAAATTGTTGGCCCACCAAATTATTTTATTTATTTATTTATTTTTTGGCCCACCAAAAAAAATAATAATAATTTGGTGCGCCAAATTGTTTGGCCCACCAAATTATTTTATTTATTTATTCTTTGGCCCACCAAAAAAAATTATAATAATTTGGTGGGCCAAGTTGTTGACCCACCAAATTATTTTATTTATTTATTCTTTGGCCAACCAAATTATTTTATTTATTTATTCTTTGGGCCACCAAAAAAAATAATCATAATTTGGTCGGCCAAATTGTTGGCCCACCAAATTATTTGATTTATTTATTTATTTTTTGGCCCACCAAAAAAAATAATAATAATTTGGTGGGCCAAATTGTTTGGCCCACCAAATTCTGTTATTTATTTTTGGCCCACCAAAAAAATAATAATAATTTGGTGGGCCAAGTTGTTGGCCGACCAAGTTATTTTATTTATTTATTCTTTGGCCCACCAAAAAAAAGAATAATAATTTGGTGGGCCAAATTGTTGGCCCACCAAATTCTGTTATTTATTTTTGGCCCACCAAAAAAAATAATAATAATTTGGTGGGCCAAATTGTTGGCCCACCAAATTATTTGATTTATTTATTTATTTTTTGGCCCACCAAAAAAAAAATAATAATTTGGTGGGCCAAATTGTTGGCCCACCAAATTCTTTTATTTATTTATTTATTTATTTTTTGGCCCACCAAAAAAAATAATAATAATTTGGTGGGCCAAATTAGTTGGCCCACCAAATTATTTTATTTATTTATTCTTTGGCCAACCAAATTATTTTATTTATTTATTCTTTGGCCCACCAAAAAAAATAATCATAATTTGGTCGGCCAAATTATTGGCCCACCAAATTATTTGATTTATTTATTTATTTTTTGGCCCACCAAAAAAAATAATAATAATTTGGTGGGCCAAATTGTTGGCCCACCAAATTATTTTATTTATTTATTTATTTTTTGGCCCACCAAAAAAAATAATAATAATTTGGTGCGCCAAATTGTTTGGCCCACCAAATTATTTTATTTATTTATTCTTTGGCCCACCAAAAAAAATTATAATAATTTGGTGGGCCAAGTTGTTGACCCACCAATTATTTTATTTATTTATTCTTTGGCCAACCAAATTATTTATTTATTTATTCTTTGGGCCACCAAAAAAAATAATCATAATTTGGTCGGCCAAATTGTTGGCCCACCAAATTATTTGATTTATTTATTTATTTTTTGGCCCACCAAAAAAAATAATAATAATTTGGTGGGCCAAATTGTTTGGCCCACCAAATTCTGTTATTTATTTTTGGCCCACCAAAAAAAATAATAATAATTTGGTGGGCCAAGTTGTTGGCCGACCAAGTTATTTTATTTATTTATTCTTTGGCCCACCAAAAAAAAGAATAATAATTTGGTGGGCCAAATTGTTGGCCCACCAAATTCTGTTATTTATTTTTGGCCCACCAAAAAAATAATAATAATTTGGTGGGCCAAATTGTTGGCCCACCAAATTATTTGATTTATTTATTTATTTTTTGGCCCACCAAAAAAAAAAATAATAATTTGGTGGGCCAAATTGTTGGCCCACCAAATTCTTTTATTTATTTATTTATTTATTTTTTGGCCCACCAAAAAAAATAATAATAATTTGGTGGGCCAAATTAGTTGGCCCACCAAATTATTTTATTTATTTATTCTTTGGCCAACCAAATTATTTTATTTATTTATTCTTTGGCCCACCAAAAAAAATAATCATAATTTGGTCGGCCAAATTATTGGCCCACCAAATTATTTGATTTATTTATTTATTTTTTGGCCCACCAAAAAAAATAATAATAATTTGGTGGGCCAAATTGTTTGGCCCACCAAATTCTGTTATTTATTTTTGGCCCACCAAAAAAAATAATAATAATTTGGTGGGCCAAATTGTTGGCCCACCAAATTCTGTTATTTATTTATTTTTTGGCCCACCAAAAAAAATAATAATAATTTGGTGGGCCAAATTGTTGGCCCACCAAATTCTTTTATTTATTTATTCTTTGGCCAACCAAATTATTTTATTTATTTATTCTTTGGCCCACCAAAAAAAAATAATAATAATTTGGTGGGCCAAATTGTTGGCCCACCAAATTATTTTATTTATTTATTTATTTTTTGGCCCACCAAAAAAAATAATAATAATTTGGTGCGCCAAATTGTTTGGCCCACCAAATTATTTTATTTATTTATTCTTTGGCCCACCAAAAAAAATTATAATAATTTGGTGGGCCAAGTTGTTGGCCCACCAAATTATTTTATTTATTTATTCTTTGGCCACCAAATTATTTTATTTATTTATTCTTTGGCCCACCAAAAAAAATAATCATAATTTGGTGGGCCAAATTGTTGGCCCACCAAATTATTTTATTTATTTATTTATTTTTGGCCCACCAAAAAAAATAATAATAATTTGGTGCGCCAAATTGTTTGGCCCACCAAATTATTTTATTTATTTATTCTTTGGCCCACCAAAAAAAATATAATAATTTGGTGGGCCAAGTTGTTGGCCCACCAAATTATTTTATTTATTTATTCTTTGGCCAACCAAATTATTTTATTTATTTATTCTTTGGCCACCAAATTATTTTATTTATTTATTCTTTGGCCCACCAAAAAAAAATAATAATAATTTGGTGGGCCAAATTGTTGGCCCACCAAATTATTTATTTATTTATTTATTTTTTGGCCCACCAAAAAAAATAATAATAATTTGGTGCGCCAAATTGTTTGGCCTACACCAAATTCTGTTATTTATTTTTGGCCCACCAAAAAAAATAATAATAATTTGGTGGGCCAAGTTGTTGGCCCACCAAGTTATTTTATTTATTTATTCTTTGGCCCACCAAAAAAAAGAATAATAATTTGGTGGGCCAAATTGTTGGCCCACCAAATTATTTTATTTATTTATTTATTTTTTGGCCCACCAAAAAAAATAATAATAATTTGGTGGGCCAAATGTTGGCCCACCAAATTATTTTATTTATTTATTTATTTTTGGCCCACCAAAAAAATAATAATAATTTGGTGGGCCAAATTGTTTGGCCCACCAAATTTTGTTATTTATTTTTGGCCCACCAAAAAAAATAATAATAATTTGGTGGGCCAAATTGTTGGCCCACCAAATTATTTTATTTATTTATTTATTTTTGGCCCACCAAAAAAATAATAATAATTTGGTGGGCCAAATTGTTGGCCCACCAAATTATTTTATTTATTTATTTTTTGGCCCACCAAAAAAATAATAATAATTTGGTGCGCCAAATGTTTGGCCCACCAAATTATTTTATTTATTTATTCTTTGGCCCACCAAAAAAAATAATCATAATTTGGTGGGCCAAATTGTTGGCCCACCAAATTATTTTATTTATTTATTTATTTTTTGGCCCACCAAAAAAAATAATAATAATTTGGTGCGCCAAATTGTTGGCCCACCAAATTATTTTATTTATTTATTCTTTGGCCCACCAAAAAAAATAATAATAATTTGGTGGGCCAAGTTGTTGACCCACCAAATTATTTTATTTATTTATTCTTTGGCCAACCAAATTATTTTATTTATTTATTCTTTGGCCCAATTTATTTTTTTCTTGGCCACCAAAAAAAATAATAATAATTTGGTGGGCCAAATTGTTGGCCCACCAAATTATTTTATTTATTTATTTATTTTTTGGCCCACCAAAAAAAATAATAATAATTTGGTGCGCCAAATTGTTTGGCCCACCAAATTCTGTTATTTATTTTTGGCCCACCAAAAAAAATAATAATAATTTGGTGGGCCAAGTTGTTGGCCGACCAAGTTATTTTATTTATTTATTCTTTGGCCCACCAAAAAAAAGAATAATAATTTGGTGGGCCAAATTGTTGGCCCACCAAATTATTTTATTTATTTATTTATTTTTTGGCCCACCAAAAAAAATAATAATAATTTGGTGGGGCAAATAGTTGGCCCACCAAATTATTTTATTTATTTATTTATTTTTTGGCCCACCAAAAAAATAATAATAATTTGGTGGGCCAAATTGTTTGGCCCACCAAATTTTGTTATTTATTTTTGGCCCACCAAAAAAAATAATAATAATTTGGTGGGCCAAATTGTTGGCCCACCAAATTATTTTATTTATTTATTTATTTTTGGCCCACCAAAAATAATAATAATAATTTGGTGGGCCAAATTGTTGGCCCACCAAATTATTTTATTTTTTTTTTTTTTTTTGGCCCACCAAAAAAAATAATAATAATTTGGTGCGCCAAATAGTTTGGCCCACCAAATTTTTATTTATTTTTGGCCCACCAAAAAAATTATTATTTATTCTTTGGCCCCCAAAAAATTATAATTTGGTGGGCCAAGTTGTTGGCCCACCAAGTTATTTTATTTATTTATTCTTTGGCCCACCAAAAAAAAAAATAATAATTTGTTGCGCCAAGTTGTTGGCCGACCAAGTGATTTTATTTATTTATTCTTTGGCCCACCAAAAAAAAAATAATAATTTGGTGGGCCAAATTGTTTGGCCCACCAAATTCTTTTATTTATTTTTGGCCCACCAAAAAAAATAATAATAATTTGGTGGGCCAAATTGTTGGCCCACCAAATTCTTTTATTTATTTATTTATTTTTTGGCCCACCAAAAGAATTAATAATAATTTGGTGCGCCAAATTGTTTGGCCCACCAAATTCTGTTATTTATTTTTGGGCCCACCAAAAACAATAATAATAATTTGGTGGGCCAAATTGTTGGCCCACCAAATTATTTTATTTATTTATTTTTTGGCCCACCAAAAAAAATAATAATAATTTGGTGGGCCAAATTAGTTGGCCCACCATATTATTTTATTTATTTATTCTTTGGCCAACCAAATTATTTTATTTATTTATTCTTTGGCCCACCAAAAAAAATAATAATAATTTGGTGGGCCAAATTGTTGACTCCCCTCAATTTACTTCTGTTTCTTTTACCCCATTTACTACTAATCCCTTTGTTGTTATTATTACCATTGTGTTCTACTTTTTGTATTTGGCATGCATATATACATTAAAAAATGCTTTTCCCTTTTATTACAGCATTAAAAACCTTTTACTATAGCACTTTACACCTTTTACTATAGCACTTGATATCTTGCACCTCAGTTTTGATCTTGCATGTTTTATTGTGTGGATTTTTACTCTCTTATGCATGCCTTTTACATCTCTTATGCACTTACCATATGTTATTTATATGTAGCACTTTTATCTTGCACTTATATTTGGATCCAATGTATTTTTGATTTTACTAATACCTATTTATTACCTCTTTATTACCAGATTTTTTCTATCCCACTACTAACATTATTCCTTTACCTTCAGTTTCATCTGAGAGTTCCAGGGTCTTCTCTGAATACCTTGAAGGCCCTGACACTTCACCACTGATATATATATATATATATATATATATATATATATATATATATATATATATATATATATATATATATATATAAGAATAGTATTTCTATAATAAAACATTTTTTAGGAAGACCTTGTTTTAAGTAATTTTATTGTGTTTGTTTTTAACTTTGTAGCACTCTAAGATTTTATTTTAAATGAAGTGCAATATATATTAAATGCATTATTATTATTATTATTATTATTATTATTAATATAAGAATAAATATCCTGTTTTCTATTCCATATATAAATGCATGTTATTGGGATGTTTTATGTACTTATGAATGTATTATGTTAGAGTTGAACTTTTGAAAATCCTCTTCAGTCTTCACACCTCTTGTTTACTGTGGATTTAGTAATATGTGTTATAGTCATGATGTGCAACGGCAGTTACTACAAATCTTAATCTAAATCTGGTAGTAGCGTAAGCAAGCTACGCCAGTAGCGTAAGCAAGCTACGCCAGCAGCGTAAGCAAGCTACGCCAGTAGCGTAAGCAAGCTACGCCAGCAGCGTAAGCAAGCTGCGCCAGTAGCGTAAGCAAGCTGCGCCAGTAGCGTAAGCTGCGCCAGTAGCGTAAGCTGCGCCAGTAGCGTAAACTGCGCCAGTAGCGTAAGCTGCGCCAGTAGCGTAAGCTGCGCCAGTAGCGTAAGCTGCGCCAGTAGCGTAAGCTGCGATGTGTATGTGGCACAACTGTCCTTCCACCACCCGGTAACTGGTCGTGTCACTTCCAGCGTAAACCCAATCCTTGTTTCACCTCAGGTCGCTTGGTAAAAAAGCGTTGTTATTAATGTAGACACTTAGGTTTAAAGTTAAAAAAATGGGGGGTGGGGTTGTTTATACGCTAGTAGCGTAAGCTACGCTAGTAGCGTAAGCTGCGCTAGTAGCGTAATATGCGCTAGTAGCGTAAGTAGCGTAATGATGACATTAGTGACACTAGTGACACGTTTAATGCTGGACCAGCGTGTGAACTTTGGTGTCGCGATGTGTTTAGTCCTATAGATGAATATGTTTTCTGAAATGATTAAGTTTGACTATCCTTTGAGAAGGTGTTCTGTATGTGCTTAAGAGTGAGATACATATACATAAACAGTATAATATAAACTTACTGGAAAATAGAATATCAAATAAATATGGATATCGATTTTGACTTCCCAAATCGCAAACATTTTAGTCCAACAAAATTGTATTCCAACTCACTTTATTTTTTCTATCAACAAACTGTTTAATTGACACAATATCCTCTTCAATGTATACATCTAAACAGTTGACATCAACCAGTTTGGTACATTACAACGACAGGAGAGATAACCATGCTATGTACATTAGAAAATGCTACCCTGCTGCTTAAACTGTAAATCGTAAAATAACTCAAAGTAATCTCAGATCCAGTAGTCCTTGATTTGTGAGAGGAGGCTTTTAGAGACTACGTGTCCTGAAGGACTTGCGGGATGTTCTAGTGAACCAATCAATAAAAACATTGTTCTTCGATTAGTATTGTGTCTGTGTTTTGAGGTAAGGGATATGGCAGTGAGGAGTGTAGTGTTTGATAAAGAGCTTTTTGACCAATATCTTTGAGTTAAAGGTAAAAACACCCACATGGATGGGTTTCAGTACGTTTTCCGAAATAGCAGCCTGCTGTGTCGTGATTATAGATACGTGGTTTAATATGTAACTTTCTCTCCCTGAATGAGTTGCGGTAACAGACAAGTGATGGAGAGGGGCACTGCTTCTGTAGCAAGCCAGAGACAGAACAAAAATATACAAAATCAATTCAGAATAGGCCTACAAAATATTAGCCCTGGAAATCAACATATTACTGTATGTCATTTTTAACATGTTGGAAATGGTTCGGAATCGCTGGCCTATATGGTAGCAGAAAAGTGGCCATGAAAACCCACACATTTCACCGTAGTGATACAGAAGTTCTGAAATGCTTTGATACTAGTCTTCTCATACTTTTTCAGACAAAGGCATTTTAGGATTGGCCATACATATAATTGGTTAATCTCAAGTCCTCTCATGTTTCAAATACTTTGTTCTGCAAAAACAAAGAACACTTCCGATGGTATAGGATAAAATACGATGTTTTAGTTTGTTACAAAGACATGTAGTTATATTTACAATTATGTACAGCTCAGTTCCACCAGTATCAACACATTTTTTTTCATGACAAAGCCTTCAATGTTATGTTATATGTACATCTTTTACAACAAATAAAATGCAACCATAGGACATGCAGAGTCACCGACGGCGTGGGTGAAATGTAAAATAGAACGGTGACATCATCATGTCTTTCAGCGGCTCAAATGTTGTTCTCTGACTAAATGCCGTACTCCTTTTGATTTGCTCCACTCGTAC
Source organism: Muraenolepis orangiensis (assembly GCA_027704905.1). Classification (NCBI taxonomy): domain Eukaryota; kingdom Metazoa; phylum Chordata; class Actinopteri; order Gadiformes; family Muraenolepididae; genus Muraenolepis; species Muraenolepis orangiensis. The sequence goes on from JANIIK010001710.1 coordinate 18,922, forward strand.
TTTGTGAGTCGTGGCCGCCGAAAGGATCCAGAGAATGACCGCTGCTTCCTTGGTATTATCTCCTGGCTCTGAAACGTCTCTTTCCTTCTGTACAGTAACCTGGCGGTGATCGCCAGCGCCGACACTACCACAAAGACCACCACAGCTATCACACCTGAAACCCAGAAATCAAAGCTCGGTTTACAGAGGATTATAACCAATAAACTGTCCCAGAAACCACATCTAATAGACCACATCTAACGTATCCCGAACAGGATTGTTCTGGATTGCACCACTGGAAATGACTGTGCGAACATTTTATCCATCACTCCATCACGCCTTTTGTAGTTCATATTGTTTAAAATCCAATATATTTTGTTTAGCCAAAACATTTACTGTTACCAATTAACTTGTGAGTGTGAATAGCAATCATTGTTTGTTGTTTAATGTTCGCAGAATGGCTCATATCTTATGCAGGTTGAAAAATCTGTCAATATTATCTTACAGATATAGAAATACTTCTAGAATACTATAGAAATGGGTATACTTTTAATTTATGCCCACCATTTTTTTAAGCAGCCCGTTCAGCAATGGATGAACAGTGACATAAGACATATATGCATATTCTTGCATATTTACTTCACCCACAAATGGGCCAGTAGCATTTGCACATTGTCACTTAACTTCAGGGAGTAAGGATAATTATAAAATTAACATTAGCCACAGTGCTTAACAAACCCAAGACAGCCATTAACTAATCAGTCAACAAGTGTGTGGAAACTAAATGCAACAACCAGCTCAACGAGACGCAACACAGACAAAACCAGCAAAGACAAATGAGTCTCACTCACCAATGATGTTCACTGAAAGACCAAATCCATTCTCCTGTCCTTCTGGATGGTTCGACCACCATCAGGTCATAAAGATGATCGCTTTTCAGATCCAAAATAAGTTCAAATTCCCTGCTCTCTTGTCGGTCCCAAATAGCAAGCACTCCCATCAGTAGAGCCTCTCGTGGCTAGTACAGCCCGTTAGCCACGGGTATCGTTCCCAGTTGCTACTCTGAAAATGGCGAACATAGCCTGCTTTAACTACTTGAGTCAGCTCCAGATTGTCAGGTGTTGGACGGCCTTTTTTAATTATGTCCATCTTAACATTAAATGGTCGTCTTGAAAATGGTTCAGACAATAAATCCGCAACGACATCATCTTCACCTGTTGCCATTTTGACGTAAAAAAAACAACGTAGAAAACGTAACACTACGCTAGATCCACTCTCGCGCCAGCCACCACCTTGCACCTTCTAGCTCCATATTGAGCTGCGGGGAAATCTAAAAGAATACGCCCATTGGCTACAAATCACGATATGATTGGTTGATCAAATTGTCAATCCAAACGTACGCTCTCATTCAGTCTAAGGGCCAATGTCAGCGGGAATACTTTGGTTGAAGGACCCAGAAACATATCTGATTGGTTGCATTGTTTTTCCAACACAAAACCACTCAAATGCGTCGTGCATGGACCGAGAAAGACAAACAAATCAACGTAACACTGTAATATAACACCGATACGATTCTCATTTATTCATTTTATTTAAATTTTATTAAATGTTATTAAATTGTATTACATTTTATTTATACAATTAATTCGATTTTTTGGTTTCATCTGAGAGTTCCAGGGTCTTCTCTGAATACCTTGAAGGCCCTGACGCTTCACCACTGCTATATATGTGTGCGTATGTTGGTGTGTGTGTGTGTGTCCATACCTGGGCTATTATTTATTATTTATGATTTATCCCCCCCCCCCCCCCCCCTTTTTGTTTATTTCCCCTTGTGGCCCTGCAGGGACTCTAACGCAAATGGGTATGGGTATATGTGTGTGTGTATATAAATATACATATACATATTTATACAAATATAGAAGATAACACCCACCTGTGTTCGGCTCCTTCCCTCAACCGCCGCTGCCTTTCTCCCTTACATCTAGGAAAAAAAGAAAAAAACACAAAAACACAGAAAGGATAGGAGATGGTGAGCCAGTGCACACAGGGTACAAACCCACCAAAACTGAAACACCACAAAAACCTAACCCTAACCCTAACCCCCTAACCCTAACCCCTGGGATCGCTAACTCAGGGTTATACCCGAACCCTAACCCCAGACCCAACTACACGCCTAACCTTAACCGTCAGAGGTCACAAACCTAACCCTAACCTTGACCCTTATCCTAACCTGAACCACTCCCTCCCCACGTCTAATCTTAACCGTCAGAGGTCACAAACCTAACCCTAACCTTGACCCTTACCCTAACCACATACCCTTACCCTAACCACTCCCACCCCACACCTAACCCTAACCGAGAGGGTGTAGTGAAAAAATGGGGACAATTTTTTATTAAAGTTTTGACATAATAATTTACAAAATAGGAGAAAATGACATTAAACCTTTCTGTTGTTGTAATATATCCAAATTCCTATAGTGGGCGCCCTTACCCCACTCACCGCCCTACTTTGCAGAGAAAATTACATTAAACCTTTCTGTTGTTGTAATATATCCAAATTCCTATAGTGGGCGCCCTTACCCCACTCACCGCCCTACTTTGCAGAAGCAATACACGAGGAGAGGGCGGAGTAATCCACCTACTTACCGCCCTACTTTTTAGGAATTTAAAGGAGGAGGAATACCAATAGGGGTGATTTGCAGGGCTCGTAGAATCACCGGGACCTCTTCAACCCATTTGATGAGTGACGCGAAAGCAAATCCATGCCCAGTCGCTTGACTACACAAAAAAACACAATATTATTTTTGACGACAAGCAGCCTGAGGAAGGTTCTAATTTGAACCGAAACGTCGCGCGAAGCTTGTCACCACAGTAAGAACATTTATTAATTTTTTTCAAAATTTTTTTATTCACTTTTTACAATTTTATATTTTTCAAAAAATACAAAAAAAAAAAAAAGACTGATTTCACCTGCCTTTGAGGCTTATCTGGGCATCGTCGAGCCATACCATTTACCCACCATGAGGGGACTGTATGACGACGGAGGAGAGTGGACTGTTGTCCGTCGCGGGCGCGCGGCGGCACGGACACGCGACTCCCATCACCACAATACGACGGCCGTCGCGGTCGCGCGGCGTCACGGACACGCGACTCCCATCAAGGACACGCGATTCCCATCACCACAATACGACGGACGTCGCGGTCGCGCGGTGTCACGGACACGCGACTCCCATCACCACAATAGGGATAACCATCCCTCACAATATGTTGACCGCCCAGGCTATAAGCCACAATTTTTTGAACAGCGGGATCCTCTTGGACCCCCGCACCACAGTCAATGGCCGGAAGGTCAGGGTTATAAAAACCATAAACGGTCTTATGCGTCGGTCGCCCGGACCGCGGGTGGACCCTACAGGGACTTCAGTCCCCCACGACGCTATATAGAGTCGGGCCTTGAGCCACAATTTTTGCAAACCCGGCCTCCTAGGGGGGACCGGTACAACGTCGACTATCCACGTACGGAGAGACAGCGCTTCCAGGGACACCAGTGGTTCCAAGCGCCTCTCACGAGGGCCACACGTCCCATGTACAGAGACAATGGTCCTCCAGGACACCACCAGGGGCCGTGGACAAAACAAAACACACACAAACAAAACAAGAGATATAACAATCAACATCTCAAAAACAACGCCCCAGCCAAAGAGAAGGACATTGCACGAGATGCACAGACACAGTCTGACGACCCAGACTTTCTTCCCAAAATTCGGTGTATTTACACTATAATTAAGACACTCCATCATCTCCGAAATGTTTCCAACCCACTATAGCCAAGATGACCGCTCAGCTCTCTACCATCATCAAGCCGGCTTCCCCCTGTGATGACACACAGGCCCTCATAGAAGGGAATGCCAAGAACTGGGCCTTCACAACAATGATAATCTTACGAGACCATTACATCAAGGTAATGGAAGTGGAAATTGAGAAAATCCTTATGATGTCAGTACATCACTGGCAGGCCCCGCTTGATGTGGCCTTCTCCTGGGCCAGGAGGAATCTGGGCCGTCGTCTACAAACGGAGACGCTGGAGAAAACAAGGGCACTTTTAAGGGCCAGAACCATTCACCTCACGGGGGACACGCCGGCCCCAACAGTACGGGGGCTCACGCCCACGGTCGCGACTCCGGCCACAGACACCACAGAGGCACAAGTTCACACCAATCCGGTGCAGACACAGACCCTTGAACGAGCCCCTACACCCCACACGCCACACACAAACACGGTGGCTGGCACCGTGGGGGGCACGGGGATAGACCCCAGGGGGGACTGGTCACCTACAGTCCAGACCCCCGTGTCCCACACGACAGGCCTTAAGTCTCCTCCGGAGATGGAGAAAACTCACGTCCACTTTCCTCTTGTGCCACTGACCCCTAAGGAAACTCACATCCACTTTCCTCTTGGGCCACTGACCCCTAAGGAACAGAGGGTCAGAGGTGCACACACCCCTACACCTCATCTTCTCTCTCCCCATCCACCTCCTGCACTCACCAACCCGTGCGTCATCACGGAGGAGGACCCCATTCTGGAGTTGACCTCGGAGGAGCTGGAGGAGTCCCTCTCGACCACCGAGTGTCCCCTACGGACCCCGGACTCCTTCCGCTCCCCGGTCGGCACGCTTAGTCTGAATGCGGCTGTCCAGAGCCAGTTGCGGCTGGGACGGTCCATCTCACAGACGCCGCGGACGCCCACACGCAGAACCACCAGACATCTCAACACTGACAGAAAAATGCAGGCCTGGGGCCTCAGTGTGGGTAAAAAGTGTCTCATCATGGGAGACTCTAATGTCGATCATTTCCCACCATTCACAATTGAGGGCTTACAAGTCGACAGTTACCCGGGGGCCACGTTCAGACACGCGGAGGCCATCATCCACAAGGCCACTTCCTCCACGGTGGTGGACAAGGTCATCCTGTCCTTTGGACTGAATAACAGGAGACAAAAGGTGCAACAGACCACCGTGAAGGAGGTACAAAAAACCTTGAGGGCAGCCAGGCTGACCTTTCCTGGGGCATCCATCTGGATACC
>JANIIK010001711.1:0-25184 GCA_027704905.1 Muraenolepis orangiensis
TAAATTTCATCCCCACCGAGGGGAGCAACAGAAATATAGTAGAACAAAGCCGGTGGGATATTCAACAATACCACAGGAGACTCAAACTGGCGGTGTATTTTCAACATAAAAAGGACTCAGACCCACCTCCTTTCACTTCCAAGTCCACCTGGGTCCCTCCGGCTGGCACGCTGCCACGGGAACTCTCGACCCTCTTCGAGGCGGACACCACCTATTTTGACAAAAACTTTTACATGAGTCCCTCCACTCCTAACCTCACTTCGGAGGAGGTCGTGGCACTGAAGCAACTCACCGACAACAAACAGATTGTCATCAAGCCGGCAGACAAGGGCTCTGCGGTGGTTATAATGGACAGGGACCAGTACCTGTGGGAGGGGTACAGACAGCTAGGGGACATTAAATATTACTCTAGATTAGATAAACCCATTTACCCGGATACAATCGCACTGGTAGACAAAATCACACAATCCATGTTTGACAAAAAATTCATAAATGCCAAACAACAACACTACATAAGGGGCACCTCGGAACCCAGGGCGAGGCTCTTTTATATGTTGCCAAAGATACACAAGGTCCCCAGTAAATGGAGCAAACCACACGAGATCCCTCCAGGGAGACCTATTGTGTCTGACTGCAGCAGTGAAACCTATCACACGGCAGAGTTCATTGATCACCACCTAAATCCTCTCTCCGTCAAACATGCCAGTTACATAAAGGACACGTATGATTTTGTCACCAGAATCAAAACGCTACACATATCCCAGGGCTCCATCCTATTCACAATGGATGTCAACAGCCTGTACACCAACATTGACACCGCAGAAGGCATACAGGCCGTAAAAAACCTCTTCCGTAGATACCCGGATAAAAAGAGGCCAGAGAAAGAACTGTTACAGTTACTGGAAATCAATTTGACTAGAAATGATTTTGAATTCAATGGGGAATTCTTTTTACAAATTAAGGGAACGGCTATGGGCAAGAAGTTTGCCCCGGCATACGCCAACATCTTTATGGCAGAATGGGAAACAACAGCCCTGGCTTCATGCCACAAGAAACCCACACATTACTTTAGATTCCTGGATGACGTCTGGGGAGTATGGCCTCACTCCATGGAGGACTTTGATTCATTTCTACTCACCTTGAACAGCCATAACAAGTCCATCTCGTTGACATCGGTCACCAGCTACGACTCCGTGGACTTCCTGGATACCACCACCTACAAGGGACAACATTTCCAAAACACAAACACACTCGATGTCAAAGTCTTCTTCAAAGACACAGACACACATGCTCTGCTGTTCAAAACAAGCTACCATCCTAAGCACACGTATGCAGGGTTGGTGAAATCACAATTGCTCAGGTTTCATAGGATATGCAGTAGGAAAGAGGACTTTAGACAGGCCACAAAGACGCTCTTCGCAGCACTTCATACAAGGGGCTACTCCAGATCCTTCTTAAGGAAATCCTTCAGGACTTTCCTACACACTAAACCCAGACTGGTCGCCTCCATTTTACCATTTGTCACCACATACTCCCATTCCACAGTAAAACTAGTTAGTGTTATCAAACACAACTTCCAGAATATGTTGACAAACAATGGAATCTTACCAGACCACAACATTATTGCGGCATTCAGGAAGAATAAAAACCTTCAATCATATCTGGTGAAGGCCAAGATCCCTCCCATGACCTCTCCAAAGGTCAAAGGTCAAGAGACCTTCTTCCAACACCGAGCCTGGGTACGCAACAGGTGGAATGGTGATGTATTTAAGACACAGGAACGAGGCTGTCCACAATCCAAAAATTGTGTTTATCTCATCACCTGTGATAAATGTGCAACACAGTACGTGGGAGAGACGGGAAACACAATTAAAATTAGATTTACCCAACACAAATATAACATAATAAGGAAGAAGGAAACACAAACCCCCTTGGTGGCACACTTCCTGCTCCACGGATGGCAGTCGGTCAGAGCTAGGGTTCTGGAGGCCAACTCAGACTGGACGGCCACACTAAGACGCAGATGTGAGAAACGCTGGATCACCAAACTGGACACGGTGTATCCCAGGGGCCTGAATGAGAGATAGATCTGCCCCTCTCCGGGAGGCGATAATGATGGACAGTGCAATTAATCCTGCCGCCGGTTCCCGGCGTCAGGGTTTAAACCTTGGACCCCTAACATAGCCCGTGCCTCTTATCTCCTCTTGTGGGGTGGATCGACTCTCTCGGACGACCCCTGGGATCGCTAACTCAGGGTTATACCCGAACCCTAACCCCAGACCCAACTACACGCCTAACCTTAACCGTTAGAGGTCACAAACCTAACCCTAACCTTGACCCTTATCCTAACCTTAACCACTCCCTCCCCACGCCTAACCTTAAGTGTCAGAGGTCACAAACCTAACCCTAACCTTGACCCTTACCCTAACCACATACCCTTACCCTAACCACTCCCACCCCACACCTAACCCTAACCGAGAGGGTGTAGTGAAAAAATGGGGACAATTTTTTAGTAAAGTTTTGACATAATAATGTACAAAATAGAGGAAAAAATGACATTAAAACCTTTCTGGTGTAATATATCCAAATTCCTATAGTGGGCGCCCTTACCCCACTCACCGCTCTACTTTGCAGAAGCAATACACGAGGAGAGAGCGGAGTGATCCACCTACTTACCGCCCTACTTTTTAGGAAGTTAAAGGAGGAGGAATACCAATAGGGGTGATTTGCAGGGCTCGTAGAATCACCGGGACCTCTTCAACCCATTTGATGAGTGACGCGAAAGCAAATCCAGCTTTAACACACAAAAAAACACACACTATTATTTTTGACGACAAGCAGCCTGAGGAAGGTTCTATTTTGAACCGAAACGTCGCGCGAAGCTTGTCACCACAGTAAGAACATTTATTAATTTTTTTCAATTTTTTTTATTCACTTTTTACAATTCTTTATTTTTCAAAAAAGACAAAAAATACAAAAAAAAGACTTTGATTTCACCTGCCTTTGAGGCTTATCTGGGCATCGTCGAGCCATACCAATTACCCACCATGAGGGGACTGTATGACGACGGAGGAGAGTGGACTGTTGTCCGTCGCGGGCGCGCGGCGGCACGGACACGCGACTCCCATCACCACAGTACGACGGACGTCGCGGTCGCGCGGCGTCACGGACACGCGACTCCCATCAAGGACACGCGATTCCCATCACCACAATACGACGGACGTCGCGGTCGTGCGGTGTCACGGACACGCGACTCCCATCACCACAATAGGTATGACCATCCCTCACAATATGTTGACCGCCCAGGCTATAAGCCACAATTTTTTGAACACCGGGATCCTCTTGGACCCCCGCACCACAGTCAATGGCCGGAAGGTCAGGGTTATAAAAACCATAAACGGTCTTATGCGTCGGTCGCCCGGACCGCAGGTGGACCCTACAGGGACTTCAGTCCCCCACGACGCTATATAGAGTCGGGCCTTGAGCCACAATTCTTGCAAACCCGGCCTCCTAGGGGGGACCGGTACAACGCCGACTATCCACGTACGGAGAGACAGCGCTTCGAGGGACACCAGTGGTTCCAAGCGCCTCTCACGAGGGCCACACGTCCCATGTACAGAGACAATGGTCCTCCAGGACACCACCAGGGGCCGTGGACAAAACAAAACACACACAAACAAAACAAGAGATATAACAATCAACATCTCAAAAACAACGCCCCAGCCAAAGAGAAGGACATTGCACGAGATGCACAGACACAGTCGGACGACCCAGACTTTCTTCCCAAGATTCGGTGTATTTACACCATAATTAAGACACTCCATCATCTCCGGAATGTTTCCAACACTGACCCCCCACCCACTATAGCCAAGATGACCGCTCAGCTCTCTACCATCATCAAGCCGGCTTCCCCCTGTGATGACACACAGGCCCTCATAGAAGGGAATGCCAAGAACTGGGCCTTCACTACAATGCTAATCTTACGAGACCATTACACCAAGGTAATGGAAGCGGAAATTGAGAAAATCCTTATGATGTCAGTACATCACTGGCAGGCCCCGCTTGATGTGGCCTTCTCCTGGGCCAGGAGGAATCTGGGCCGTCGCCTACAAACGGAGACGCTGGAGAAAACAAGGGCACTTTTAAGGACCAGAACCATTCACCTCACGGGGGACACGCCGGCCCCAACAGTACGGGGGCTCACGCCCACGGTCGCGACTCCGGCCACAGACACCACAGAGGCACAAGTTCACACCAATCCGGTGCAGACACAGACCCTTGAACGAGCCCCTACACCCCACACGCCACACACAAACACGGTGGCTGCCACCGTGGGGGGCACGGGGATAGACCCCAGGGGGGACTGGTCACCTACAGTCCAGACCCCCGTGTCCCACACGACAGGCCTTAAGTCTCCTCCGGAGATGGAGAAAACTCCCGTCCACTTTCCTCTTGTGCCACTAACCCCTAAGGAAACTCACATCCACTTTCCTCTTGGGCCACTGACCCCTAAGGAACAGAGGAGCAGAGGTGCACACACCCCTACGCCTCATCTTCTCTCTCCCCATCCACGTCCTGCACTCACCAACCCGTGCGTCATCACGGAGGAGGACCCCATTCTGGAGTTGACCTCAGAGGAGCTGGAGGAGTCCCTCTCAACCACCGAGTGTCCCCTACGGACCCCGGCCTCCTTCCGCTCCCCGGTCGGCACGCGTAGTCTGAATGCGGCTGTCCAGAGCCAGTTGCGGCTGGGACGGTCCACCTCACAGACGCCTCGGACGCCCACACGCAGAACCACCAGACATCTCAACACTGACAGAAAAATGCAGGCCTGGGGCCTCAGTGTGGGTAAAAAGTATCTCATCATGGGAGACTCTAATGTCGATCGTTTCCCACCATTCACAATTGAGGGCTTACAAGTCGACAGTTACCCGGGGGCCACGTTCAGACACGCGGAGGCCATCATCCACAAGGCCACTTCCTCCACGGTGGTGGACAAGGTCATCCTGTCCTTTGGACTGAATAACAGGAGACAAAAGGTGCAACAGACCACCGTGAAGGAGGTACAAAAAACCTTGAGGGCAGCCAAGCTGACCTTTCCTGGGGCATCCATCAGGATACCACTGGTCAACTACTCACCACTTCTACCCAGTACCGAAAGGCTACACCTGAGTGAACTGAACGACTACATCCAAAAGAACCACGACTGTATAGCTAAGCTGCCTAGTGGTTCATTTAGGACGGAAAAGGACAATGTCCACTGGACCAGGGCCACGGCTGAACTGATGCTTCAGCATTGGTGCAGTCAATTAAACTAGATCTCCCCAAAAGCCTACCCATTCAGGAGGGGAGTGAGGACAAAAATGTTGTTGTTCTAGCAACTAAATTCATCTTGACCCCCCCACAGAATGCCCTTCTGTGTAAAGGACTAAATTTCATCCCCACCGAGGGGAGCAACAGAAATATAGTAGAACAAAGCCGGTGGGATATTCAACAATACCACAGGAGACTCAAACTGGCGGTGTATTTTCAACATAAAAAGGACTCAGACCCACCTCCTTTCACTTCCAAGTCCACCTGGGTCCCTCCGGCTGGCACGCTGCCACGGGAACTCTCGACCCTCTTCGAGGCGGACACCACCTATTTTGACAAAAACTTTTACATGAGTCCCTCCACTCCTAACCTCACTTCGGAGGAGGTCGTGGCACTGAAGCAACTCACCGACAACAAACAGATTGTCATCAAGCCGGCAGACAAGGGCTCTGCGGTGGTTATAATGGACAGGGACCAGTACCTGTGGGAGGGGTACAGACAGCTAGGGGACATTAAATATTACTCTAGATTAGATAAACCCATTTACCCGGATACAATCGCACTGGTAGACAAAATCACACAATCCATGTTTGACAAAAAATTCATAAATGCCAAACAACAACACTACATAAGGGGCACCTCGGAACCCAGGGCGAGGCTCTTTTATATGTTGCCAAAGATACACAAGGTCCCCAGTAAATGGAGCAAACCACACGAGATCCCTCCAGGGAGACCTATTGTGTCTGACTGCAGCAGTGAAACCTATCACACGGCAGAGTTCATTGATCACCACCTAAATCCTCTCTCCGTCAAACATGCCAGTTACATAAAGGACACGTATGATTTTGTCACCAGAATCAAAACGCTACACATATCCCAGGGCTCCATCCTATTCACAATGGATGTCAACAGCCTGTACACCAACATTGACACCGCAGAAGGCATACAGGCCGTAAAAAACCTCTTCCGTAGATACCCGGATAAAAAGAGGCCAGAGAAAGAACTGTTACAGTTACTGGAAATCAATTTGACTAGAAATGATTTTGAATTCAATGGGGAATTCTTTTTACAAATTAAGGGAACGGCTATGGGCAAGAAGTTTGCCCCGGCATACGCCAACATCTTTATGGCAGAATGGGAAACAACAGCCCTGGCTTCATGCCACAAGAAACCCACACATTACTTTAGATTCCTGGATGACGTCTGGGGAGTATGGCCTCACTCCATGGAGGACTTTGATTCATTTCTACTCACCTTGAACAGCCATAACAAGTCCATCTCGTTGACATCGGTCACCAGCTACGACTCCGTGGACTTCCTGGATACCACCACCTACAAGGGACAACATTTCCAAAACACAAACACACTCGATGTCAAAGTCTTCTTCAAAGACACAGACACACATGCTCTGCTGTTCAAAACAAGCTACCATCCTAAGCACACGTATGCAGGGTTGGTGAAATCACAATTGCTCAGGTTTCATAGGATATGCAGTAGGAAAGAGGACTTTAGACAGGCCACAAAGACGCTCTTCGCAGCACTTCATACAAGGGGCTACTCCAGATCCTTCTTAAGGAAATCCTTCAGGACTTTCCTACACACTAAACCCAGACTGGTCGCCTCCATTTTACCATTTGTCACCACATACTCCCATTCCACAGTAAAACTAGTTAGTGTTATCAAACACAACTTCCAGAATATGTTGACAAACAATGGAATCTTACCAGACCACAACATTATTGCGGCATTCAGGAAGAATAAAAACCTTCAATCATATCTGGTGAAGGCCAAGATCCCTCCCATGACCTCTCCAAAGGTCAAAGGTCAAGAGACCTTCTTCCAACACCGAGCCTGGGTACGCAACAGGTGGAATGGTGATGTATTTAAGACACAGGAACGAGGCTGTCCACAATCCAAAAATTGTGTTTATCTCATCACCTGTGATAAATGTGCAACACAGTACGTGGGAGAGACGGGAAACACAATTAAAATTAGATTTACCCAACACAAATATAACATAATAAGGAAGAAGGAAACACAAACCCCCTTGGTGGCACACTTCCTGCTCCACGGATGGCAGTCGGTCAGAGCTAGGGTTCTGGAGGCCAACTCAGACTGGACGGCCACACTAAGACGCAGATGTGAGAAACGCTGGATCACCAAACTGGACACGGTGTATCCCAGGGGCCTGAATGAGAGATAGATCTGCCCCTCTCCGGGAGGCGATAATGATGGACAGTGCAATTAATCCTGCCGCCGGTTCCCGGCGTCAGGGTTTAAACCTTGGACCCCTAACATAGCCCGTGCCTCTTATCTCCTCTTGTGGGGTGGATCGACTCTCTCGGACGACCCCTGGGATCGCTAACTCAGGGTTATACCCGAACCCTAACCCCAGACCCAACTACACGCCTAACCTTAACCGTTAGAGGTCACAAACCTAACCCTAACCTTGACCCTTATCCTAACCTTAACCACTCCCTCCCCACGCCTAACCTTAAGTGTCAGAGGTCACAAACCTAACCCTAACCTTGACCCTTACCCTAACCACATACCCTTACCCTAACCACTCCCACCCCACACCTAACCCTAACCGAGAGGGTGTAGTGAAAAAATGGGGACAATTTTTTAGTAAAGTTTTGACATAATAATGTACAAAATAGAGGAAAAAATGACATTAAAACCTTTCTGGTGTAATATATCCAAATTCCTATAGTGGGCGCCCTTACCCCACTCACCGCTCTACTTTGCAGAAGCAATACACGAGGAGAGAGCGGAGTGATCCACCTACTTACCGCCCTACTTTTTAGGAAGTTAAAGGAGGAGGAATACCAATAGGGGTGATTTGCAGGGCTCGTAGAATCACCGGGACCTCTTCAACCCATTTGATGAGTGACGCGAAAGCAAATCCAGCTTTAACACACAAAAAAACACACACTATTATTTTTGACGACAAGCAGCCTGAGGAAGGTTCTATTTTGAACCGAAACGTCGCGCGAAGCTTGTCACCACAGTAAGAACATTTATTAATTTTTTTTCAATTTTTTTTATTCACTTTTTACAATTCTTTATTTTTCAAAAAAGACAAAAAATACAAAAAAAAGACTTTGATTTCACCTGCCTTTGAGGCTTATCTGGGCATCGTCGAGCCATACCAATTACCCACCATGAGGGGACTGTATGACGACGGAGGAGAGTGGACTGTTGTCCGTCGCGGGCGCGCGGCGGCACGGACACGCGACTCCCATCACCACAGTACGACGGACGTCGCGGTCGCGCGGCGTCACGGACACGCGACTCCCATCAAGGACACGCGATTCCCATCACCACAATACGACGGACGTCGCGGTCGTGCGGTGTCACGGACACGCGACTCCCATCACCACAATAGGTATGACCATCCCTCACAATATGTTGACCGCCCAGGCTATAAGCCACAATTTTTTGAACACCGGGATCCTCTTGGACCCCCGCACCACAGTCAATGGCCGGAAGGTCAGGGTTATAAAAACCATAAACGGTCTTATGCGTCGGTCGCCCGGACCGCAGGTGGACCCTACAGGGACTTCAGTCCCCCACGACGCTATATAGAGTCGGGCCTTGAGCCACAATTCTTGCAAACCCGGCCTCCTAGGGGGGACCGGTACAACGCCGACTATCCACGTACGGAGAGACAGCGCTTCGAGGGACACCAGTGGTTCCAAGCGCCTCTCACGAGGGCCACACGTCCCATGTACAGAGACAATGGTCCTCCAGGACACCACCAGGGGCCGTGGACAAAACAAAACACACACAAACAAAACAAGAGATATAACAATCAACATCTCAAAAACAACGCCCCAGCCAAAGAGAAGGACATTGCACGAGATGCACAGACACAGTCGGACGACCCAGACTTTCTTCCCAAGATTCGGTGTATTTACACCATAATTAAGACACTCCATCATCTCCGGAATGTTTCCAACACTGACCCCCACCCACTATAGCCAAGATGACCGCTCAGCTCTCTACCATCATCAAGCCGGCTTCCCCCTGTGATGACACACAGGCCCTCATAGAAGGGAATGCCAAGAACTGGGCCTTCACTACAATGCTAATCTTACGAGACCATTACACCAAGGTAATGGAAGCGGAAATTGAGAAAATCCTTATGATGTCAGTACATCACTGGCAGGCCCCGCTTGATGTGGCCTTCTCCTGGGCCAGGAGGAATCTGGGCCGTCGCCTACAAACGGAGACGCTGGAGAAAACAAGGGCACTTTTAAGGACCAGAACCATTCACCTCACGGGGGACACGCCGGCCCCAACAGTACGGGGGCTCACGCCCACGGTCGCGACTCCGGCCACAGACACCACAGAGGCACAAGTTCACACCAATCCGGTGCAGACACAGACCCTTGAACGAGCCCCTACACCCCACACGCCACACACAAACACGGTGGCTGCCACCGTGGGGGGCACGGGGATAGACCCCAGGGGGGACTGGTCACCTACAGTCCAGACCCCCGTGTCCCACACGACAGGCCTTAAGTCTCCTCCGGAGATGGAGAAAACTCCCGTCCACTTTCCTCTTGTGCCACTAACCCCTAAGGAAACTCACATCCACTTTCCTCTTGGGCCACTGACCCCTAAGGAACAGAGGAGCAGAGGTGCACACACCCCTACGCCTCATCTTCTCTCTCCCCATCCACGTCCTGCACTCACCAACCCGTGCGTCATCACGGAGGAGGACCCCATTCTGGAGTTGACCTCAGAGGAGCTGGAGGAGTCCCTCTCAACCACCGAGTGTCCCCTACGGACCCCGGCCTCCTTCCGCTCCCCGGTCGGCACGCGTAGTCTGAATGCGGCTGTCCAGAGCCAGTTGCGGCTGGGACGGTCCACCTCACAGACGCCTCGGACGCCCACACGCAGAACCACCAGACATCTCAACACTGACAGAAAAATGCAGGCCTGGGGCCTCAGTGTGGGTAAAAAGTATCTCATCATGGGAGACTCTAATGTCGATCGTTTCCCACCATTCACAATTGAGGGCTTACAAGTCGACAGTTACCCGGGGGCCACGTTCAGACACGCGGAGGCCATCATCCACAAGGCCACTTCCTCCACGGTGGTGGACAAGGTCATCCTGTCCTTTGGACTGAATAACAGGAGACAAAAGGTGCAACAGACCACCGTGAAGGAGGTACAAAAAACCTTGAGGGCAGCCAAGCTGACCTTTCCTGGGGCATCCATCAGGATACCACTGGTCAACTACTCACCACTTCTACCCAGTACCGAAAGGCTACACCTGAGTGAACTGAACGACTACATCCAAAAGAACCACGACTGTATAGCTAAGCTGCCTAGTGGTTCATTTAGGACGGAAAAGGACAATGTCCACTGGACCAGGGCCACGGCTGAACTGATGCTTCAGCATTGGTGCAGTCAATTAAACTAGATCTCCCCAAAAGCCTACCCATTCAGGAGGGGAGTGAGGACAAAAATGTTGTTGTTCTAGCAACTAAATTCATCTTGACCCCCCCACAGAATGCCCTTCTGTGTAAAGGACTAAATTTCATCCCCACCGAGGGGAGCAACAGAAATATAGTAGAACAAAGCCGGTGGGATATTCAACAATACCACAGGAGACTCAAACTGGCGGTGTATTTTCAACATAAAAAGGACTCAGACCCACCTCCTTTCACTTCCAAGTCCACCTGGGTCCCTCCGGCTGGCACGCTGCCACGGGAACTCTCGACCCTCTTCGAGGCGGACACCACCTATTTTGACAAAAACTTTTACATGAGTCCCTCCACTCCTAACCTCACTTCGGAGGAGGTCGTGGCACTGAAGCAACTCACCGACAACAAACAGATTGTCATCAAGCCGGCAGACAAGGGCTCTGCGGTGGTTATAATGGACAGGGACCAGTACCTGTGGGAGGGGTACAGACAGCTAGGGGACATTAAATATTACTCTAGATTAGATAAACCCATTTACCCGGATACAATCGCACTGGTAGACAAAATCACACAATCCATGTTTGACAAAAAATTCATAAATGCCAAACAACAACACTACATAAGGGGCACCTCGGAACCCAGGGCGAGGCTCTTTTATATGTTGCCAAAGATACACAAGGTCCCCAGTAAATGGAGCAAACCACACGAGATCCCTCCAGGGAGACCTATTGTGTCTGACTGCAGCAGTGAAACCTATCACACGGCAGAGTTCATTGATCACCACCTAAATCCTCTCTCCGTCAAACATGCCAGTTACATAAAGGACACGTATGATTTTGTCACCAGAATCAAAACGCTACACATATCCCAGGGCTCCATCCTATTCACAATGGATGTCAACAGCCTGTACACCAACATTGACACCGCAGAAGGCATACAGGCCGTAAAAAACCTCTTCCGTAGATACCCGGATAAAAAGAGGCCAGAGAAAGAACTGTTACAGTTACTGGAAATCAATTTGACTAGAAATGATTTTGAATTCAATGGGGAATTCTTTTTACAAATTAAGGGAACGGCTATGGGCAAGAAGTTTGCCCCGGCATACGCCAACATCTTTATGGCAGAATGGGAAACAACAGCCCTGGCTTCATGCCACAAGAAACCCACACATTACTTTAGATTCCTGGATGACGTCTGGGGAGTATGGCCTCACTCCATGGAGGACTTTGATTCATTTCTACTCACCTTGAACAGCCATAACAAGTCCATCTCGTTGACATCGGTCACCAGCTACGACTCCGTGGACTTCCTGGATACCACCACCTACAAGGGACAACATTTCCAAAACACAAACACACTCGATGTCAAAGTCTTCTTCAAAGACACAGACACACATGCTCTGCTGTTCAAAACAAGCTACCATCCTAAGCACACGTATGCAGGGTTGGTGAAATCACAATTGCTCAGGTTTCATAGGATATGCAGTAGGAAAGAGGACTTTAGACAGGCCACAAAGACGCTCTTCGCAGCACTTCATACAAGGGGCTACTCCAGATCCTTCTTAAGGAAATCCTTCAGGACTTTCCTACACACTAAACCCAGACTGGTCGCCTCCATTTTACCATTTGTCACCACATACTCCCATTCCACAGTAAAACTAGTTAGTGTTATCAAACACAACTTCCAGAATATGTTGACAAACAATGGAATCTTACCAGACCACAACATTATTGCGGCATTCAGGAAGAATAAAAACCTTCAATCATATCTGGTGAAGGCCAAGATCCCTCCCATGACCTCTCCAAAGGTCAAAGGTCAAGAGACCTTCTTCCAACACCGAGCCTGGGTACGCAACAGGTGGAATGGTGATGTATTTAAGACACAGGAACGAGGCTGTCCACAATCCAAAAATTGTGTTTATCTCATCACCTGTGATAAATGTGCAACACAGTACGTGGGAGAGACGGGAAACACAATTAAAATTAGATTTACCCAACACAAATATAACATAATAAGGAAGAAGGAAACACAAACCCCCTTGGTGGCACACTTCCTGCTCCACGGATGGCAGTCGGTCAGAGCTAGGGTTCTGGAGGCCAACTCAGACTGGACGGCCACACTAAGACGCAGATGTGAGAAACGCTGGATCACCAAACTGGACACGGTGTATCCCAGGGGCCTGAATGAGAGATAGATCTGCCCCTCTCCGGGAGGCGATAATGATGGACAGTGCAATTAATCCTGCCGCCGGTTCCCGGCGTCAGGGTTTAAACCTTGGACCCCTAACATAGCCCGTGCCTCTTATCTCCTCTTGTGGGGTGGATCGACTCTCTCGGACGACCCCTGGGATCGCTAACTCAGGGTTATACCCGAACCCTAACCCCAGACCCAACTACACGCCTAACCTTAACCGTTAGAGGTCACAAACCTAACCCTAACCTTGACCCTTATCCTAACCTTAACCACTCCCTCCCCACGCCTAACCTTAAGTGTCAGAGGTCACAAACCTAACCCTAACCTTGACCCTTACCCTAACCACATACCCTTACCCTAACCACTCCCACCCCACACCTAACCCTAACCGAGAGGGTGTAGTGAAAAAATGGGGACAATTTTTTAGTAAAGTTTTGACATAATAATGTACAAAATAGAGGAAAAAATGACATTAAAACCTTTCTGGTGTAATATATCCAAATTCCTATAGTGGGCGCCCTTACCCCACTCACCGCTCTACTTTGCAGAAGCAATACACGAGGAGAGAGCGGAGTGATCCACCTACTTACCGCCCTACTTTTTAGGAAGTTAAAGGAGGAGGAATACCAATAGGGGTGATTTGCAGGGCTCGTAGAATCACCGGGACCTCTTCAACCCATTTGATGAGTGACGCGAAAGCAAATCCAGCTTTAACACACAAAAAAACACACACTATTATTTTTGACGACAAGCAGCCTGAGGAAGGTTCTATTTTGAACCGAAACGTCGCGCGAAGCTTGTCACCACAGTAAGAACATTTATTAATTTTTTTTCAATTTTTTTTATTCACTTTTTACAATTCTTTATTTTTCAAAAAAGACAAAAAATACAAAAAAAAGACTTTGATTTCACCTGCCTTTGAGGCTTATCTGGGCATCGTCGAGCCATACCAATTACCCACCATGAGGGGACTGTATGACGACGGAGGAGAGTGGACTGTTGTCCGTCGCGGGCGCGCGGCGGCACGGACACGCGACTCCCATCACCACAGTACGACGGACGTCGCGGTCGCGCGGCGTCACGGACACGCGACTCCCATCAAGGACACGCGATTCCCATCACCACAATACGACGGACGTCGCGGTCGTGCGGTGTCACGGACACGCGACTCCCATCACCACAATAGGTATGACCATCCCTCACAATATGTTGACCGCCCAGGCTATAAGCCACAATTTTTTGAACACCGGGATCCTCTTGGACCCCCGCACCACAGTCAATGGCCGGAAGGTCAGGGTTATAAAAACCATAAACGGTCTTATGCGTCGGTCGCCCGGACCGCAGGTGGACCCTACAGGGACTTCAGTCCCCCACGACGCTATATAGAGTCGGGCCTTGAGCCACAATTCTTGCAAACCCGGCCTCCTAGGGGGGACCGGTACAACGCCGACTATCCACGTACGGAGAGACAGCGCTTCGAGGGACACCAGTGGTTCCAAGCGCCTCTCACGAGGGCCACACGTCCCATGTACAGAGACAATGGTCCTCCAGGACACCACCAGGGGCCGTGGACAAAACAAAACACACACAAACAAAACAAGAGATATAACAATCAACATCTCAAAAACAACGCCCCAGCCAAAGAGAAGGACATTGCACGAGATGCACAGACACAGTCGGACGACCCAGACTTTCTTCCCAAGATTCGGTGTATTTACACCATAATTAAGACACTCCATCATCTCCGGAATGTTTCCAACACTGACCCCCACCCACTATAGCCAAGATGACCGCTCAGCTCTCTACCATCATCAAGCCGGCTTCCCCCTGTGATGACACACAGGCCCTCATAGAAGGGAATGCCAAGAACTGGGCCTTCACTACAATGCTAATCTTACGAGACCATTACACCAAGGTAATGGAAGCGGAAATTGAGAAAATCCTTATGATGTCAGTACATCACTGGCAGGCCCCGCTTGATGTGGCCTTCTCCTGGGCCAGGAGGAATCTGGGCCGTCGCCTACAAACGGAGACGCTGGAGAAAACAAGGGCACTTTTAAGGACCAGAACCATTCACCTCACGGGGGACACGCCGGCCCCAACAGTACGGGGGCTCACGCCCACGGTCGCGACTCCGGCCACAGACACCACAGAGGCACAAGTTCACACCAATCCGGTGCAGACACAGACCCTTGAACGAGCCCCTACACCCCACACGCCACACACAAACACGGTGGCTGCCACCGTGGGGGGCACGGGGATAGACCCCAGGGGGGACTGGTCACCTACAGTCCAGACCCCCGTGTCCCACACGACAGGCCTTAAGTCTCCTCCGGAGATGGAGAAAACTCCCGTCCACTTTCCTCTTGTGCCACTAACCCCTAAGGAAACTCACATCCACTTTCCTCTTGGGCCACTGACCCCTAAGGAACAGAGGAGCAGAGGTGCACACACCCCTACGCCTCATCTTCTCTCTCCCCATCCACGTCCTGCACTCACCAACCCGTGCGTCATCACGGAGGAGGACCCCATTCTGGAGTTGACCTCAGAGGAGCTGGAGGAGTCCCTCTCAACCACCGAGTGTCCCCTACGGACCCCGGCCTCCTTCCGCTCCCCGGTCGGCACGCGTAGTCTGAATGCGGCTGTCCAGAGCCAGTTGCGGCTGGGACGGTCCACCTCACAGACGCCTCGGACGCCCACACGCAGAACCACCAGACATCTCAACACTGACAGAAAAATGCAGGCCTGGGGCCTCAGTGTGGGTAAAAAGTATCTCATCATGGGAGACTCTAATGTCGATCGTTTCCCACCATTCACAATTGAGGGCTTACAAGTCGACAGTTACCCGGGGGCCACGTTCAGACACGCGGAGGCCATCATCCACAAGGCCACTTCCTCCACGGTGGTGGACAAGGTCATCCTGTCCTTTGGACTGAATAACAGGAGACAAAAGGTGCAACAGACCACCGTGAAGGAGGTACAAAAAACCTTGAGGGCAGCCAAGCTGACCTTTCCTGGGGCATCCATCAGGATACCACTGGTCAACTACTCACCACTTCTACCCAGTACCGAAAGGCTACACCTGAGTGAACTGAACGACTACATCCAAAAGAACCACGACTGTATAGCTAAGCTGCCTAGTGGTTCATTTAGGACGGAAAAGGACAATGTCCACTGGACCAGGGCCACGGCTGAACTGATGCTTCAGCATTGGTGCAGTCAATTAAACTAGATCTCCCCAAAAGCCTACCCATTCAGGAGGGGAGTGAGGACAAAAATGTTGTTGTTCTAGCAACTAAATTCATCTTGACCCCCCCACAGAATGCCCTTCTGTGTAAAGGACTAAATTTCATCCCCACCGAGGGGAGCAACAGAAATATAGTAGAACAAAGCCGGTGGGATATTCAACAATACCACAGGAGACTCAAACTGGCGGTGTATTTTCAACATAAAAAGGACTCAGACCCACCTCCTTTCACTTCCAAGTCCACCTGGGTCCCTCCGGCTGGCACGCTGCCACGGGAACTCTCGACCCTCTTCGAGGCGGACACCACCTATTTTGACAAAAACTTTTACATGAGTCCCTCCACTCCTAACCTCACTTCGGAGGAGGTCGTGGCACTGAAGCAACTCACCGACAACAAACAGATTGTCATCAAGCCGGCAGACAAGGGCTCTGCGGTGGTTATAATGGACAGGGACCAGTACCTGTGGGAGGGGTACAGACAGCTAGGGGACATTAAATATTACTCTAGATTAGATAAACCCATTTACCCGGATACAATCGCACTGGTAGACAAAATCACACAATCCATGTTTGACAAAAAATTCATAAATGCCAAACAACAACACTACATAAGGGGCACCTCGGAACCCAGGGCGAGGCTCTTTTATATGTTGCCAAAGATACACAAGGTCCCCAGTAAATGGAGCAAACCACACGAGATCCCTCCAGGGAGACCTATTGTGTCTGACTGCAGCAGTGAAACCTATCACACGGCAGAGTTCATTGATCACCACCTAAATCCTCTCTCCGTCAAACATGCCAGTTACATAAAGGACACGTATGATTTTGTCACCAGAATCAAAACGCTACACATATCCCAGGGCTCCATCCTATTCACAATGGATGTCAACAGCCTGTACACCAACATTGACACCGCAGAAGGCATACAGGCCGTAAAAAACCTCTTCCGTAGATACCCGGATAAAAAGAGGCCAGAGAAAGAACTGTTACAGTTACTGGAAATCAATTTGACTAGAAATGATTTTGAATTCAATGGGGAATTCTTTTTACAAATTAAGGGAACGGCTATGGGCAAGAAGTTTGCCCCGGCATACGCCAACATCTTTATGGCAGAATGGGAAACAACAGCCCTGGCTTCATGCCACAAGAAACCCACACATTACTTTAGATTCCTGGATGACGTCTGGGGAGTATGGCCTCACTCCATGGAGGACTTTGATTCATTTCTACTCACCTTGAACAGCCATAACAAGTCCATCTCGTTGACATCGGTCACCAGCTACGACTCCGTGGACTTCCTGGATACCACCACCTACAAGGGACAACATTTCCAAAACACAAACACACTCGATGTCAAAGTCTTCTTCAAAGACACAGACACACATGCTCTGCTGTTCAAAACAAGCTACCATCCTAAGCACACGTATACAGGGTTGGTGAAATCACAATTGCTCAGGTTTCATAGGATATGCAGTAGGAAAGAGGACTTTAGACAGGCCACAAAGACGCTCTTCGCAGCACTTCATACAAGGGGCTACTCCAGATCCTTCTTAAGGAAATCCTTCAGGACTTTCCTACACACTAAACCCAGACTGGTCGCCTCCATTTTACCATTTGTCACCACATACTCCCATTCCACAGTAAAACTAGTTAGTGTTATCAAACACAACTTCCAGAATATGTTGACAAACAATGGAATCTTACCAGACCACAACATTATTGCGGCATTCAGGAAGAATAAAAACCTTCAATCATATCTGGTGAAGGCCAAGATCCCTCCCATGACCTCTCCAAAGGTCAAAGGTCAAGAGACCTTCTTCCAACACCGAGCCTGGGTACGCAACAGGTGGAATGGTGATGTATTTAAGACACAGGAACGAGGCTGTCCACAATCCAAAAATTGTGTTTATCTCATCACCTGTGATAAATGTGCAACACAGTACGTGGGAGAGACGGGAAACACAATTAAAATTAGATTTACCCAACACAAATATAACATAATAAGGAAGAAGGAAACACAAACCCCCTTGGTGGCACACTTCCTGCTCCACGGATGGCAGTCGGTCAGAGCTAGGGTTCTGGAGGCCAACTCAGACTGGACGGCCACACTAAGACGCAGATGTGAGAAACGCTGGATCACCAAACTGGACACGGTGTATCCCAGGGGCCTGAATGAGAGATAGATCTGCCCCTCTCCGGGAGGCGATAATGATGGACAGTGCAATTAATCCTGCCGCCGGTTCCCGGCGTCAGGGTTTAAACCTTGGACCCCTAACATAGCCCGTGCCTCTTATCTCCTCTTGTGGGGTGGATCGACTCTCTCGGACGACCCCTGGGATCGCTAACTCAGGGTTATACCCGAACCCTAACCCCAGACCCAACTACACGCCTAACCTTAACCGTTAGAGGTCACAAACCTAACCCTAACCTTGACCCTTATCCTAACCTTAACCACTCCCTCCCCACGCCTAACCTTAAGTGTCAGAGGTCACAAACCTAACCCTAACCTTGACCCTTACCCTAACCACATACCCTTACCCTAACCACTCCCACCCCACACCTAACCCTAACCGAGAGGGTGTAGTGAAAAAATGGGGACAATTTTTTAGTAAAGTTTTGACATAATAATGTACAAAATAGAGGAAAAAATGACATTAAAACCTTTCTGGTGTAATATATCCAAATTCCTATAGTGGGCGCCCTTACCCCACTCACCGCTCTACTTTGCAGAAGCAATACACGAGGAGAGAGCGGAGTGATCCACCTACTTACCGCCCTACTTTTTAGGAAGTTAAAGGAGGAGGAATACCAATAGGGGTGATTTGCAGGGCTCGTAGAATCACCGGGACCTCTTCAACCCATTTGATGAGTGACGCGAAAGCAAATCCAGCTTTAACACACAAAAAAACACACACTATTATTTTTGACGACAAGCAGCCTGAGGAAGGTTCTATTTTGAACCGAAACGTCGCGCGAAGCTTGTCACCACAGTAAGAACATTTATTAATTTTTTTTCAATTTTTTTTATTCACTTTTTACAATTCTTTATTTTTCAAAAAAGACAAAAAATACAAAAAAAAGACTTTGATTTCACCTGCCTTTGAGGCTTATCTGGGCATCGTCGAGCCATACCAATTACCCACCATGAGGGGACTGTATGACGACGGAGGAGAGTGGACTGTTGTCCGTCGCGGGCGCGCGGCGGCACGGACACGCGACTCCCATCACCACAGTACGACGGACGTCGCGGTCGCGCGGCGTCACGGACACGCGACTCCCATCAAGGACACGCGATTCCCATCACCACAATACGACGGACGTCGCGGTCGTGCGGTGTCACGGACACGCGACTCCCATCACCACAATAGGTATGACCATCCCTCACAATATGTTGACCGCCCAGGCTATAAGCCACAATTTTTTGAACACCGGGATCCTCTTGGACCCCCGCACCACAGTCAATGGCCGGAAGGTCAGGGTTATAAAAACCATAAACGGTCTTATGCGTCGGTCGCCCGGACCGCAGGTGGACCCTACAGGGACTTCAGTCCCCCACGACGCTATATAGAGTCGGGCCTTGAGCCACAATTCTTGCAAACCCGGCCTCCTAGGGGGGACCGGTACAACGCCGACTATCCACGTACGGAGAGACAGCGCTTCGAGGGACACCAGTGGTTCCAAGCGCCTCTCACGAGGGCCACACGTCCCATGTACAGAGACAATGGTCCTCCAGGACACCACCAGGGGCCGTGGACAAAACAAAACACACACAAACAAAACAAGAGATATAACAATCAACATCTCAAAAACAACGCCCCAGCCAAAGAGAAGGACATTGCACGAGATGCACAGACACAGTCGGACGACCCAGACTTTCTTCCCAAGATTCGGTGTATTTACACCATAATTAAGACACTCCATCATCTCCGGAATGTTTCCAACACTGACCCCCCACCCACTATAGCCAAGATGACCGCTCAGCTCTCTACCATCATCAAGCCGGCTTCCCCCTGTGATGACACACAGGCCCTCATAGAAGGGAATGCCAAGAACTGGGCCTTCACTACAATGCTAATCTTACGAGACCATTACACCAAGGTAATGGAAGCGGAAATTGAGAAAATCCTTATGATGTCAGTACATCACTGGCAGGCCCCGCTTGATGTGGCCTTCTCCTGGGCCAGGAGGAATCTGGGCCGTCGCCTACAAACGGAGACGCTGGAGAAAACAAGGGCACTTTTAAGGACCAGAACCATTCACCTCACGGGGGACACGCCGGCCCCAACAGTACGGGGGCTCACGCCCACGGTCGCGACTCCGGCCACAGACACCACAGAGGCACAAGTTCACACCAATCCGGTGCAGACACAGACCCTTGAACGAGCCCCTACACCCCACACGCCACACACAAACACGGTGGCTGCCACCGTGGGGGGCACGGGGATAGACCCCAGGGGGGACTGGTCACCTACAGTCCAGACCCCCGTGTCCCACACGACAGGCCTTAAGTCTCCTCCGGAGATGGAGAAAACTCCCGTCCACTTTCCTCTTGTGCCACTAACCCCTAAGGAAACTCACATCCACTTTCCTCTTGGGCCACTGACCCCTAAGGAACAGAGGAGCAGAGGTGCACACACCCCTACGCCTCATCTTCTCTCTCCCCATCCACGTCCTGCACTCACCAACCCGTGCGTCATCACGGAGGAGGACCCCATTCTGGAGTTGACCTCAGAGGAGCTGGAGGAGTCCCTCTCAACCACCGAGTGTCCCCTACGGACCCCGGCCTCCTTCCGCTCCCCGGTCGGCACGCGTAGTCTGAATGCGGCTGTCCAGAGCCAGTTGCGGCTGGGACGGTCCACCTCACAGACGCCTCGGACGCCCACACGCAGAACCACCAGACATCTCAACACTGACAGAAAAATGCAGGCCTGGGGCCTCAGTGTGGGTAAAAAGTATCTCATCATGGGAGACTCTAATGTCGATCGTTTCCCACCATTCACAATTGAGGGCTTACAAGTCGACAGTTACCCGGGGGCCACGTTCAGACACGCGGAGGCCATCATCCACAAGGCCACTTCCTCCACGGTGGTGGACAAGGTCATCCTGTCCTTTGGACTGAATAACAGGAGACAAAAGGTGCAACAGACCACCGTGAAGGAGGTACAAAAAACCTTGAGGGCAGCCAAGCTGACCTTTCCTGGGGCATCCATCAGGATACCACTGGTCAACTACTCACCACTTCTACCCAGTACCGAAAGGCTACACCTGAGTGAACTGAACGACTACATCCAAAAGAACCACGACTGTATAGCTAAGCTGCCTAGTGGTTCATTTAGGACGGAAAAGGACAATGTCCACTGGACCAGGGCCACGGCTGAACTGATGCTTCAGCATTGGTGCAGTCAATTAAACTAGATCTCCCCAAAAGCCTACCCATTCAGGAGGGGAGTGAGGACAAAAATGTTGTTGTTCTAGCAACTAAATTCATCTTGACCCCCCCACAGAATGCCCTTCTGTGTAAAGGACTAAATTTCATCCCCACCGAGGGGAGCAACAGAAATATAGTAGAACAAAGCCGGTGGGATATTCAACAATACCACAGGAGACTCAAACTGGCGGTGTATTTTCAACATAAAAAGGACTCAGACCCACCTCCTTTCACTTCCAAGTCCACCTGGGTCCCTCCGGCTGGCACGCTGCCACGGGAACTCTCGACCCTCTTCGAGGCGGACACCACCTATTTTGACAAAAACTTTTACATGAGTCCCTCCACTCCTAACCTCACTTCGGAGGAGGTCGTGGCACTGAAGCAACTCACCGACAACAAACAGATTGTCATCAAGCCGGCAGACAAGGGCTCTGCGGTGGTTATAATGGACAGGGACCAGTACCTGTGGGAGGGGTACAGACAGCTAGGGGACATTAAATATTACTCTAGATTAGATAAACCCATTTACCCGGATACAATCGCACTGGTAGACAAAATCACACAATCCATGTTTGACAAAAAATTCATAAATGCCAAACAACAACACTACATAAGGGGCACCTCGGAACCCAGGGCGAGGCTCTTTTATATGTTGCCAAAGATACACAAGGTCCCCAGTAAATGGAGCAAACCACACGAGATCCCTCCAGGGAGACCTATTGTGTCTGACTGCAGCAGTGAAACCTATCACACGGCAGAGTTCATTGATCACCACCTAAATCCTCTCTCCGTCAAACATGCCAGTTACATAAAGGACACGTATGATTTTGTCACCAGAATCAAAACGCTACACATATCCCAGGGCTCCATCCTATTCACAATGGATGTCAACAGCCTGTACACCAACATTGACACCGCAGAAGGCATACAGGCCGTAAAAAACCTCTTCCGTAGATACCCGGATAAAAAGAGGCCAGAGAAAGAACTGTTACAGTTACTGGAAATCAATTTGACTAGAAATGATTTTGAATTCAATGGGGAATTCTTTTTACAAATTAAGGGAACGGCTATGGGCAAGAAGTTTGCCCCGGCATACGCCAACATCTTTATGGCAGAATGGGAAACAACAGCCCTGGCTTCATGCCACAAGAAACCCACACATTACTTTAGATTCCTGGATGACGTCTGGGGAGTATGGCCTCACTCCATGGAGGACTTTGATTCATTTCTACTCACCTTGAACAGCCATAACAAGTCCATCTCGTTGACATCGGTCACCAGCTACGACTCCGTGGACTTCCTGGATACCACCACCTACAAGGGACAACATTTCCAAAACACAAACACACTCGATGTCAAAGTCTTCTTCAAAGACACAGACACACATGCTCTGCTGTTCAAAACAAGCTACCATCCTAAGCACACGTATGCAGGGTTGGTGAAATCACAATTGCTCAGGTTTCATAGGATATGCAGTAGGAAAGAGGACTTTAGACAGGCCACAAAGACGCTCTTCGCAGCACTTCATACAAGGGGCTACTCCAGATCCTTCTTAAGGAAATCCTTCAGGACTTTCCTACACACTAAACCCAGACTGGTCGCCTCCATTTTACCATTTGTCACCACATACTCCCATTCCACAGTAAAACTAGTTAGTGTTATCAAACACAACTTCCAGAATATGTTGACAAACAATGGAATCTTACCAGACCACAACATTATTGCGGCATTCAGGAAGAATAAAAACCTTCAATCATATCTGGTGAAGGCCAAGATCCCTCCCATGACCTCTCCAAAGGTCAAAGGTCAAGAGACCTTCTTCCAACACCGAGCCTGGGTACGCAACAGGTGGAATGGTGATGTATTTAAGACACAGGAACGAGGCTGTCCACAATCCAAAAATTGTGTTTATCTCATCACCTGTGATAAATGTGCAACACAGTACGTGGGAGAGACGGGAAACACAATTAAAATTAGATTTACCCAACACAAATATAACATAATAAGGAAGAAGGAAACACAAACCCCCTTGGTGGCACACTTCCTGCTCCACGGATGGCAGTCGGTCAGAGCTAGGGTTCTGGAGGCCAACTCAGACTGGACGGCCACACTAAGACGCAGATGTGAGAAACGCTGGATCACCAAACTGGACACGGTGTATCCCAGGGGCCTGAATGAGAGATAGATCTGCCCCTCTCCGGGAGGCGATAATGATGGACAGTGCAATTAATCCTGCCGCCGGTTCCCGGCGTCAGGGTTTAAACCTTGGACCCCTAACCCTAACCCTAACCCTAACCCTAACCCTAACCCTGCGTTTATAATGGAGTCTTCGAACCAAATCCCTCTGTTCCTTCGAACCAAATCCCCTCTTTCATGATCAGACCTACCAAGAGAGAACACTTCTGCCCTTACAAAGTCCTTCATTTTTCCTTCATTTTTCCAAGAGCTAAGAGACATTGGCTCAAACACACCCAAAACCCAACCCTTTCTTTTTTTTCACTAACAAAGAGACAACGTCTTTCTTTGTTCATTGTGCCTAGCCTGAAGAAGACCTAACCAGGTCGAAACGTCGCGACTTGGCACTTATCTTAGCTGTTAGTATTTTTCTAACCTTTCATTTGTCATAACCCTAACCCTAACCCTAGGTTAGATTAGGTTGAAAACCTTAAGAGAAACACAAACAGACTTTCATTAACTTAAAACAATTAGGCAAATAAAACATTTAAAGTAAACCATGGCATACTTAAACAAGGATACATTTCTGCTCTCTGGTTTTAAGTTGATTTAAGTGACCATTAAACATTTTATGTAAAACTAGACCGTACAACTATAAATGTACAAAAACCATACCAGCAGCGTCTTTGGGTGAAACCTTGAGTTCAATCCTCTTGTTACTCACAGTGAAATGTTTGTCTCTGCTGAGAGTGTGCCGCCCCAGGTGCTTTGTGTAGTAGGAGAGACTCTGCTCTGCTCCTGTAGGGTACTTTTCCCCTGCCCATTAATTGTAGTTCAGTCCAATTAGGTGCACCTGTCCTGTATAAAACAGGTAGACTGGTGCCATGTGGGTATCAGATTGTTGGTGGGTGCCTGCATCTGTTCGCCGTCTGTTCCCCTCAGTGGCGTCTCCATTCGTCGTCCTGCGTCTGCGGGTGATTACAACTAAGCTGTAATCTTTACTTGCAGGTTAGGGTTAGTTGCTTGGTTGTCTTTTGGTGGAAGATATTTAGTGTTGCGGGAAGGGAAAGTGAAACGACTGTTTTCTAACCTAGGTTTGCACCCTGTGTTGTCCACCTCTGGCTGGCCCCCAGCCAGAGGTGTATCCAGCCAGGGTTGTATCATCGGTGGCTTGCTTCCCGTGCCTGCACGGAGAGTGCGAGCGACAACCAGTTGCTCCCCAGGTATGACAGTCGGGATTGTAAATAGTGGGCAACGAGTTCATTGTGGTTGTGTTTTATTTTTAATGTCAATCGCCTGCTGCCTGTTGTTCACTGGTCCCGAGAACAGAGGCGATATTAATAGCATGAATTGTTTTAGTATTTTTGTAAGACTGTATATTACTGTCGTT
>JANIIK010001717.1:0-2500 GCA_027704905.1 Muraenolepis orangiensis
AATCAAATAAAACAACATCTATCAACAAATCAAATGAATCAATGAATGAATGAATCAAATAAAACAACTTCAATCAACAAATCAAATTAATCAATGAATTATCAAATAAAACAAAATCAATCAATAACTCAAATTAATCAACAAACAAGGGATTGCAACCCCTATATTGTTTTATACCAGCTTAGCTGCTTCTTATCCTTTCAAAAGTTCGAACCTGTGTGTGTGTGTGTGTGTGTGTGTGTGTGTGTGTGTGTGTGTGTGTGTGTGTGTGTGTGTGTGTGTGTGTGTTTGTGTGTGTGTGTGTGTGTGTGTGTGTGTGTGTGTGTGTGGTGTGTGTACGTGAGAGAGAGAGAGAGAGAGAGAGAGAGAGAGAGAGAGAGAGAGAGAGAGAGAGAGAGAGAGAGAGAGAGAGAGAGAGAGAGAGAGAGAGAGAGAGAGAGGGGGGGTTTACCTGAGTATGGTTCTGACCTCAGATCCCTACTGGCTGTCCAAGGAGTTGGTTCTTTGGCCTTGTTTCCTTGAATCTCACTAATATAAAATATAAACAGTTATTTTCTTATTGAAATCTGTATGAATGACCCAGCCGAAATGAATTAGCCTTATCAATCCTACAGTCATACAAGAACATGAAATGTTTATAGGGAAACGATTATAAGTGGCCCAGAAAACTGCGCCACATTTGAAAAAAGAAAGGATTAATAGCCTCCATTCAGCCTAAAGCGCGCTGAAAACTAGATTTAAGTTATTAAACTTCTGAAAGATAAACCAAGAAGGTGAGCTCTACCTCTGGTTTAGTAGAGTAGGTTATTTACTCGCATCACGTGGAAACAACCCATATGTTCCATACAAAGAACAGACTAAAGGAGAGACCATGCTTCTCTCTTCATTTGCATACTAACAACCTCGTCATCGGGTTGGATTTACATTGGGATCATGGCGACTCAAACTCTTGCCTCTTGCGTTTGTCCTACGCCACGTGTGCCCCCAATGCCTGTAGTACCACAAAGAACCACGTGGTCCATGAAATAACCATGAGGTCCACAAAGGGCTACGTATGCTAACAAGGCTTGCAATATCACAAAGAACCACCCCATGGTCCACGAAATAACCACGAGGTCCACAAAGGGCTACGTATGCTAACAAGGCCTGCAATATCACAAAGAACCACCCCATGGTCCACGAAATAACCACGAGGTCCACAAAGGCCCACAATTTACCACGTGTGCTACCAAGGCCTACAGTATCACAAAGAACCACATCTACCATGAAATAACCACGAGGTCCACAAAGGGCCCCAATTTACCAACATGCTACCAAGGCCTACAGTATCACAAAGAACCACATCTACCATGAAATAACCACAAGGTCCACAAAGGGCCCCAATTTACCAACATATAACATGTGTTCTTTAGTATCTTCCAAGGCACGCTTATGGTACGCTTATAACGGTAACTTACTTATTTTGATTAGATTTGATGATACTTTTATGATACTTAAAGTGGTAACTTACTGATTTTTATTCGAATTTATGTTTTATGATACTCTTAAAGTGGTAACTTACTTATTTTTTATTAGAATTTATGTTTTATGATACTCTTAAAGTGGTAACTTACTTATTTTTTATTAGTTTATGTTTTATGATACTCTTAAAGTGGTAACTTACTTATTTTTTATTAGAGTTTATGTTTTATGATACTCTTAAAGTGGTAACTTACTTATTTTTTATTAGAGTTTATGTTTTATGATACTCTTAAAGTGGTAACTTACTTATTTTTTATTAGAGTTTATGTTTTATGATACTCTTAAAGTGGTAACTTACTTATTTTTTATTAGAGTTTATGTTTTATTGTACTCTTAAAGTGGTACATTCACTCTTAATTTTTAGCGGACATGTGAATTACTCTATTCCATCCAATAAACCCCAAAGGAGGTCCTTTTCGATTTGGTCAACTGTTAACCATAGCCTTAATCTTAGTCAATAAAAGCAGACGCACGTAAGCGCTCTGAGGAAGATGTTTAGAGCTTACCTCAAACCCCGGCCTGGCCAGTACCGGTGCCCGCGTGCGCTCACCCCACCGACAGCAGCTGGTCAACAATCGTTTTAACCAAATCCTGTTCGTGACGCCAATATGTAGTATAATTTCTACTCGGTGGAATAAGAATCTTTCTCAGAGGTCCGGATACTAAGGTCAAGGTGTTTATTGAACAAAGCATCAAATTCATCAGTTGCAACGAGATGGAGCCTGCCGTGTCAATTCGCAGAACTGACGACGCGCTCCTATACCCAACATTATATAGACAATAGCATCATAGAACATCCACTACTCCTAGTGGTCAAAGTAACAAACATCAACTTAATACTATTGGTCTGAGAGGTACAACCAGCACTCTGGTTGGTCACGGCGTCTTCCTCGGTGTCTTCATCGTCACGTCCCAAGTTTATGGCTCAAACCCCCAAGGGGGTCGTATTTGGCTTGCACAACATTCTGTAGGATACCGG
>JANIIK010001717.1:7500-12500 GCA_027704905.1 Muraenolepis orangiensis
GGCGGCTGTGTGTGGCGGCTGTGTGTGGCGGCTGTGTGGGTGTGGGTGTGGCGGCTGGTGTGGCGGCTGGGTGGTGTGGCGGCTGTGGGCGTGTGTGTGGTGGCGGCTGTGTGGCGTGTGTGTGGGTGGCGGCTGTGTGGGCGTGTGTGTGGGTGGCGGCTGTGGCGTGTGTGTGGGTGGCGGCGTGCGTGTGGGTGTGGCGGCGCTGTGTGGGTGTGGCGGCGCTGTGTGGGTGTGGCGGCTGTGTGGGTGTGGCGGCGCTGTGTGGGTGTGGCGGCGCTGTGTGGGTGTGGCGGCGCTGTGTGGGTGTGGCGGCGCTGTGTGGGTGTGGCGGCGCTGTGTGGGTGTGGCGGCGCTGTGTGGGTGTGGCGGCGCTGTGGGCGTGGCGGCGCTGTGGGCGTGGCGGCGCTGTGTGGGTGTGGCGGCGCTGTGTGGGTGTGGCGGCGCTGTGTGGGTGTGGCGGCGCTGTGTGGGTGTGGCGGCGCTGTGTGGGTGTGGCGGCGCTGTGTGGGTGTGGCGGCGCTGTGTGTGGTGTGGCGGCGGCTGTGGCGGCGCTGTGTGTGGGCGGCGGCGGCTGTGTGGTGTGGTGTGGCGGCGGCGGCTGTGTGGTGTGTGTGTGGGCGGCGGCTGTGTGGTGTGTGTGTGGGCGGCGGCTGTGTGGTGTGTGTGTGGGCGGCGGCTGTGTGGTGTGTGTGTGGGCGGCGGCTGTGTGGTGTGTGTGTGTGCGGCGGCTTTGTGGCTTTGTGGGTGTGTGCGGCGGCTTTGTGGGTGTGTGTGGCGGCTGTGGGTGTGTGGCGGCTATGTGTGTGCGGCGGCGGCGGCGGCTGTGTGCGGCGGCTGTGGTGTGTGCGCGGCGGCGGCTGTGTGTGTGTGTGTGGCGGCTGTGTTTGTGTGTGGCGGGTGTGTGGCGGCTGTGTGGTGTGTGTGGCGGCTTTGTGTGTGTGTGTGCGGCGGCTGTGTGTGGCGGCTTTGTGTGTGTGGCGGCTGTGTGGGTGGGTGTGTGTGTGTGTGTGTGGCGGCTGTGTGTGGGTGTGTGTGTGGCGGCTGTGTGTGTGTGTGTGGGTGGCGGCTGTGTGGGTGTGGCGGCTGTGTGGGTGTGGCGGCTGGGTGGCTGTGGCGGCTGGGTGGTGTGGGGCTGTGTGTGTGGCGGCTGGGTGGGTGTGTGTGTGTGGCGGCTGGGTGGGTGTGTGTGTGTGGCGGCTGGGTGGGTGTGTGTGTGTGGCGGCTGGGTGGGTGTGTGTGTGTGGCGGCTGTGTGGGTGTGTGTGTGTGGCGGCTGTGTGTGTGTGTGTGGCGGCTGTGTGTGTGTGTGGCGGCTGTGTGTGTGTGTGTGGCGGCTGTGTGTGTGTGTGTGGCGGCTGTGTGTGTGTGTGTGGCGGCTGTGTGTGTGTGTGGCGGCTGTGTGTGTGTGGCGGCTGTGTGTGTGTGGCGGCTGTGTGTGTGTGGCGGCTGTGTGTGTGGCGGCGTGTGTGTGTGTGTGTGTGGGCGGCGGCTGTGTGTGTGGGCGGCGGCTGTGTGGGCGTGTGTGGCGGCTGTGTGGGCGTGTGTGGCGGCTGTGTGGGCGGGGGTGGCGGCTGTGTGGGCGGGGGTGGCGGCTGTGTGTGTGGGGGTGGCGGCCGTGGCTGTGTGTTTGTGGCGACGGCTGTGTGTGTGTGGCGGCTGTGTGGGTGTGTGTGGCGGCTGTGTGGGCGTGTGTGGCGGCTGTGTGGGCGTGTGTGGCGGCTGTGTGTGGCGGCTGTGTGGGCGTGTGTGTGGCGGCTGTGTGTGTGTGTGTGGCGGCTGTGTGTTTGTGTGTGTGTGGCGGCTGTGTGTGTGTGTGTGTGTGTGTGTGGCGGCTGTGTGTGTGTGTGTGTGTGTGTGTGTGGTGTGTGTGTGGCGGCTGTGTGTGTGTGTGTGTGTGGCGGCTGTGTGTGTGTGGCGGCTGTGTGTTTGTGTGTGTGGCAGCTGTGTGTGTGTGTGTGGCGGCTGTGTGTGTGTGTGTGTGTGGCGGCGGCTGTGTGTGTGGCGGCTGTGTGTTTGTGTGTGTGGCGGCTGTGTGTTTGTGTGTGTGGCGGGTGTGTGTGTGGTGGCTGTGTGTGCGGCGGCGGGGGCTGTGTGGGTGTGTGGGCGGCGGCTGTGTGTGTGGCGGCTGTGTGGTGTGTGTGTGCTGCGGCGGCGGGGGGTGTGTGTGGGCGGCGGCTGTGTGTGTGTGTGCGGCGGCTGTGTGTGTGCGGCGGCTGTGTGTGTGTGGCGGCTGTGTGTGTGGCGGCGGCGGCTGTGTGTGGTGGCGGTGTGGGTGTGGCGGCTGTGTGTGGGTGGCGGCTGTGTGCGTGTGTGTGGGCGGCGGGTGTGGGCGTGTGTGTGGGTGGCAGCTGTGGGCGTGTGTGGGTGGCGGCTGTGGGCGTGTGTGTGGGTGGCGGCTGTGGGCATGTGGGTGTGGCGGCTGTGTGGGTGTGGCGGCTGTGTGGGTGTGGCGGCTGTGTGGTGTGGCGGCGCTGTGGGTGTGGCGGCGCTGTGGGTGTGGCGGCGCTGTGTGTGTGGCGCCGCTGTGTGGGCGGCGGCTGTGGTGTGTGTGTGGGCGGCGGCTGTGGTGTGTGTGGGCGGCGGCTGTGTGGTGTGTGTGTGGGCGGCGGCTGTGTGGTGTGTGTGTGGGCGGCGGCTGTGTGGTGTGTGTGTGGGCGGCGGCTGTGTGGTGTGTGTGTGTGTGCGGCGGTTGTGTGTGGCGGCTTTGTGGGTGTGTGTGTGGCAGCTTTGTGGCTTTGTGGGTGTGTGTGTGTGTGGCGGCTTTGTGGGTGTGTGTGTGGCGGCTGTGGGTGTGTGGCGGCTGTGTGTGTGCGGCGGCGGCGGCGGCTGTGGTGTGTGTGCGGCGGCTGGGTGTGTGTGTGTGTGTGGCGGCTGTGTGGCGGCTGTGTGGGTGTGTGTGGCGGCTGTGTGGCGGCTGTGTGGCGTGTGCGGCGGCTGTGTGGCGGCTTTGTGTGTGTGTGTGCGGCGGCTGTGTGTGGCGGCTTTGTGTGTGTGGCGGCTGTGTGGGTGGGTGTGTGTGTGTGGCGGCTGTGGGTGGGTGTGTGTGTGGCGGCTGTGTGTGTGTGTGTGGGTGGCGGCTGTGTGGGTGTGGGTGTGGCGGCTGCGTGGGTGTGTGGCGGCTGCGGGGCTGTGTGTGGCGGCTGTGTGTGGCGGCTGTGTGTGGCGGCTGTGTGTGGCGGCTGTGTGTGGCGGCTGTGTGCGGTGGCTGTGTGTGTGCGGTGGCGGCTTTGTGTGTGGCGGCTTTGTGTGTGTGTGTGTGTGGCGGCTGGGTGTGGGTGGCGGCTGGGTGTGGGTGGCGGCTGGGTGTGGGTGGCGGCTGGGTGTGTGTGTGGCGGCTGTGTGTGGCGGCTGTGGCTTTGTGGGTGTGTGGGCGGCGGCTGTGGGCGTGTGTGGGTGTGTGGGCGGCGGCTGTGTGGGCGTGTGTGGGCGGCGGCTGTGTGGGCGTGTGTGGGTGGCGGCTGTGTGGGCGTGTGTGGGTGGCGGCTGTGTGTGGGTGGCGGCTGTGTGTGGGTGGCGGCTGTGGGCGGGTGGCGGCTGTGTGTGGGTGGCGGCTGTGTGTGTGTGTGTGGCGGCTGTGTGTGTGTGTGTGGCGGCTGTGTGTGTGTGTGGCGGCTCTGTGTGTGTGTGTGTCTGGCGGCTGTGTGTGTGTGGCGGCTGTGTGTGTGTGTGTGTGGCGTGTGTGTGTGTGTGCGGCTCTGTGTGTGTGGCGGCTGTGTGTGTGTGTCTGGCGGCTGTGTGTGTGTGTGGCGGCTGTGTGTGGCGGCTGTGTGGCTGTGTGGCTGTGTGTGTGGCGGCTGTGTGTGTGGTGGCTGTGTGTTTGTGTGTGTGTGGCGGCTGTGTGTTTGTGTGTGTGTGGCGGCTGTGTGTGTGTTTGTGTGTGTGTG
Source organism: Muraenolepis orangiensis (assembly GCA_027704905.1). Classification (NCBI taxonomy): domain Eukaryota; kingdom Metazoa; phylum Chordata; class Actinopteri; order Gadiformes; family Muraenolepididae; genus Muraenolepis; species Muraenolepis orangiensis. The sequence goes on from JANIIK010001717.1 coordinate 11,387, forward strand.
GCGGCTGTGTGTGTGTGTGTGTTTGTGTGTGTGTGGCGGCTGTGTGTGTGGCGGCTGTGTGTGTGTGTGTGTGGCGGCTGTGTGTGTGGCGGCTGTGTGTGTGTGTGTGTGGCGACGGGTGTGTGTGTGTGTGTGTGTGGCGGCTGGCTGTGTGTGTGTGGCGGCTGTGTGTTTGTGTGTGTGTGTGGCGGCTGTGTGTTTGTGTGTGTGTGTGGCGGGTGTGTGTGTGCCGGCTGTGTGTGTGTGTGTGGCGGGTGTGTGTGTGTTTGTGTGTGTGTGGCGGCTGTGTGTTTGTGTGTGTGTGGCGGCTGTGTGTTTGTGTGTGTGTGGCGGCTGTGTGTTTGTGTGTGTGGCGGGTGTGTGTGGTGGCTGTGTGTGTGTGTGTGGGCGGCGGCTGTGTGTGGCGGCTGTGTGTTTGTGTGTGTGTGGCGGCTGTGTGTTTGTGTGTGTATGGCGGCTGTGTGTTTGTGTGTGTGGCGGCTGTGTGTGTTTGTGTGTGTGTGGCGGCTGTGTGTTTGTGTGTGTGGCGGGTGTGTGTGGTGGCTGTGTGTGTGTGTGGGCGGCGGCTGTGTGTGGCGGCTGTGTGTTTGTGTGTGTGTGGCGGCTGTGTGTTTGTGTGTGTATGGCGGCTGTGTGTTTGTGTGTGTGGCGGCTGTGTGTGTTTGTGTGTGTGGCGGCTGTGTGTTTGTGTGTGTGGCGGGTGTGTGGCTGTGTGTGTGTGCTGCGGCGGCAGGGGCTGTGTGTGTGGGCGGCGGCTGTGTGTGTGTGTGGGCGGCGGCTGTGTGTGTGGCGGCTGTGTGCGTGGCAGCGGCGGCTGTGTGTGTGTGGGCGGCGGCTGTGTTTGTGTGGCGGCTGTGTGTGTTTGGCGGCTGTGGGTGGGTGGGTGGGTGGCGGCTGTGTGGGTGTGGGCGGCGGCTGTGGGTGGCGGCTGTGTGTGTGTGCCGACTCCACCTAGTGTTGGGGCCCAGGACACCCAGACGGGGACAGAGTGTCAAACAGCAGCAAGGAGGCGGCATCTCTGCCTTGGGGTATATCTCGCTCTCTCGCTCTCGCTCTCTCTCCTCTTCCAGTTACCCCAGTGTTAGGTCATACGTCGAACTGCACGTCATACGTT
>JANIIK010001717.1:17500-58427 GCA_027704905.1 Muraenolepis orangiensis
AAACTAAAGCCCTGCTCACTGACGGTGGAAATGTTGATGAAGTTGATGATTGCATGGATATGTTTAAGACTGCTATGGATGAATTCAATAAAGTGCATCATTCTGAAGAGGAAAAGGACATTGATGTAACAGACTGGTATGAACCCAGAATTATGAACTTTAATTACTTTGCAAAGGAAGTTAAAGCATGGAGAAGAGAACGTATTGCACAACTACAAGTTGATCCACGGGACAGTATCTCCAATGCCTCAAAAAGGACTGCAACATCAAGGGCCTCATCTGCTGCTAAGTTAGCATCAGCAGAAAGGGCAGCTCTGGAGGCTAAGTCTGCTGCCTTAAAGGACATGCATGCACTGCGACTGGAGGAAACAATTCTCAAATCAAAAATGGAAAAGGTGGAGATGGAATCACAGATTGCAGCAGCAGAGGCCAAAATGAGGGTGATCATCTTGGCGATGCTATGAATGCTTATTTAGATGGAGAAGGTGTACTGGACAATGTGGAGCAAACGTATACAGACACTTCGGTCTTGGAATTTATTGAAGTAGCAGCTGTACCTAAAACTCCACTGCATAAAACTATTGTGGATATCCATAAAATATCTCAGCAAGCAAAACGCCCACAACTGGAAAATCCTGTAATCAACACTTTTACTCAGGAAAACCTCAACACACTGGCACAGAGACAAAAGGACATAGCTGATCTCATGATAATGCAACAAAACCTATCCCTGCTACCTAAGAGAGAGGTGCCGGTGTTTAATGGTGACCCACTCTCTTACCAACCGTTCATGCATGCATTCAGATACCTAATTGAAGAAAAAACTAGTAGCTGCCAGGACAGGCTCTACTTTCTTCAACAATTTACATCAGGTCAAGCCAGAGATCTGGTCCGTAGCTGTCTTCACATGGATGCACAAAGAGGATATTCAGAGGCCATGCAACTTTTAAAGAGACATTATGGAAATGAAATGAAAATTGCAAATGCTTATCTGGATAAGGCAACTCAACTGGACAGCTATCAAGCCAGATGATGGAAAATCTCTTCATGCCTACTCACTATACCTAAGAGCATGCCTGAACGCTATGCGTCAGGCTTGGAGTACATGGATGAGCTAGACGTCACATCAACTTTAAGACTGATTGTATCCAAGCTACCATATAAGCTCAGGGAAAGATGGCGCACAACAGCGTATGAAGAATTTCAAAGGAAAAACATCAGAGCTAGATTTAAACATCTGGTCGAATTCACCGAAAAGCATTCTGACATATTATTGCACCCAGTGTTTGGAGAAATTAAAGACTCAAATCCCACTAAAAGGATAATCACCAACAATAGGACAACTGACCTCAGAACACCTAAAAGGAGCAGTAGCTTTGCCACAGCTGTCGCCGCAACTGAACCTTATGACACCAAGCTACAGGCATTTAAGGTGCAGCAACCCACCTACATCAAAGCTGCCCCTGCAACCATATGTAGTTTCTGTCAAGGCAGGCATGCAGTAGTGGACTGCTTAAAACTCAACTCAGAGCCTCACGACCAAAAGGTTAATTATCTAAAGACAAATGGAACTGTTTTGGTTGCCTTAAGAAGGGTCACATGAGCAAAGACTGTACATTCAAGCTAAACTGTCTAACATGCCAAAGGAAACATCCAACACTGCTGCATATTGATGCTTTAAATTCAAAAAAAGTCACCCTGCAAACAGTAGAACAGAACCAAAGCTAACGTCCATCAACAGTGCGAAAGTATCAGCTGATCAGTCAACAGGGGCCGGTGAGAATTGTGCACTTGCTATTGTTCCGGTGCAAGTTAAAGCAGCAAAAGGAAGCAAGTATATTCAAACCTACGCCTTTCTTGACCCTGGGAGCACGGCCACATTCTTTACTGAAAACCTAATGAACCAACTGAATACTAAAGGACGAAAGACTGAAATTATACTCCGCACAATGGGACAAAAAAGGAATGCAAAAGGCTATGAAATCACAGGACTGGAAATAGGAAACATAAATGGAGGACAATTTATCAACTTGCCTGAAGTGTACACACAAACTAAGATTCCTGTCTCAAAGGAAAACCTTCTCACACAATCCGATCTTGAAAAATGGCCTCATCTCAGTCAGATCCAAATCAAAGAAATTGATGCAGACATTGAAATGCTAATAGGGATGAATGTTCCCAAAGCCTTGGAACCCTGGGATATAATCCACAGTCAGGGTGATGGACCATATGCAGTGAAGACAATGTTTGGATGGGTGGTCAATGGGCCCCTCAAATCTCACACTGCTATGGATACTTCTGAAACAATGTCAGCAACCGTCAATATAATTTCACTGGATAATCTGAGGGACCAGCTAGTCTCACAGTACAACCAGGATTTCCCTGAAAAGGAATATGAGGAAAAAAGAGAGATGTCATGTGAGGACAGGAAATTCATGGACCTGGCGGAAAGTTCAATAATTATCAAAAACGGACATTACCACTTACCTCTACCCTTCCGTGATAAGGACTTGGCCTGCCTAACAGTTACAACATGGCACTACATCGCACAACCAACCTTGCTGGGAAATTCAAGAGGGATTCAGTTTACCAGGTACTGGAAAAGGGCTATGCCGAAAAGGTTCCACAAGATCAACTTCAAAGATCAGACGGCAGGCTCTGGTACATACCGCATCATGGGGTTTACCATAAAAGAAAGAAGAACCTCAGGGTTGTATTTGACTGTTCATCTTCATTTAAAGGAAAGTCCCTTAATGCTGAACTACTCCAAGGTCCGGACTTGACTAATCCCCTTCTATGCGTCTTGCTTCGTTTCCGTCAGGAAAAAATTGCAATAATGGCTGACATTGAAGCAATGTACTATCAAGTACATTGTATCAGGTTTTTGTGGTGGCCTAAAGGAGACCTCAGCAAACCATTGGAGGTCTATCGGATGAATGTGCATCTCTTTGGTGCAGTATCATCCCCAAGCATAGCCAGCTTTGCCTTGCAACAAGTGTCAAAAGACAATACCAGTAAATACAGCACGGAGGTACTGGAAACCATTCAGCGCAGCTTTTATGTGGATGATTGTCTCAAATCTGTGGCTTCTACAACTGAAGCTATCGATCTTACCAAGGATCTAAGGAAGGCATGTGCCGAGGGAGGATTTACTCTTACCAAATGGGTGAGTAACAGCCAAGACGTGGCTTAGAACCATACCTGAAGGGCACAGAGCTAAACCAGTTGAGCAACTAGATCTGGACAAAGAAAAAACACCTCTAGAAAGAGTTCTAGGCATCCAGTGGAATATCGTGAGAGATACCTTTACCTTCACTGCTGCCATCATACACGGAGTTCCTACAAGAAGAACAGTTCTTTCTATTGTCAGTTCTATTTACGATCCCCTCGGTTTCCTTTCACCATTTATCCTCAAGGCCAAGCAAATCCTTAGAGGACTCTGCATTGATAAGTGTGGATGGGATGAAGTTATCCCAGAACACCTTTCAAAGTCATGGCAAAGATGGATAGCAGAACTAGACCAGCTGAGCAGATTTGAAGTGGACAGGTGCATGAAGCCTGAACATTTTGGACTCATAAGGACTGCTGAGCTGCATCACTTCTGTGACGCAAGTGAAACGGCATGGCACTGCAAGCTACATTAGATTCAAGAACCACAAAGGAGATACTCATGTGTCATTCATTCTCGGGAAATCCAGAGTCAATCCTCTGAAGCAAATCACCATTCCCAGACTGGAGCTCGCAGCTGCTATACTTGCTGTAAAAGTGGACAGGATGTTACAGAAGGAAGTAAACATGAAACTACAGAAATCAACCTTCTGGACAGATAGTACATCGGTACTAAAATACATCCACAACCAAACAAAAAGATTCCATACCTACGTTGCTAATAGGATAGCAGTGATTCACAACTTGTCCCAAGAGAGCCAACGGAGCCAAGAGCTAGCCAATGCCCTACCCCTTATCCCCTGCACACACACATACTATCTTTCTTACATCTTTCCATACACAAACCTCTCTATTTCAAACTACACTGATTAACCCTTTTAACTACTGTCTCCTGCCTCAGGGACGGTGTGTGGTGATACCACAAAAGACACTGATGCAGCATGAACTTTGGAGGGGGGATCTAAGTGGGGGCCAATTGAAATGACTTGTTGAATGTGTATATGCATAATAGTAGATTTTGTATGATAAACAGAAACGTGATTTGATATTTTGCGTAGTTTAAAATAGTTAAAGGTGTTACCTGGCTCCATAGAATGTTTTGTTGTAATTGATTTGCTATAGCATCACAATTAGGGGCCGGTATGATGAAGCCATATCTAGGAGCTTATATTATTTAATAGTTATCCATTTGTTTTATTGTTCTTTTTTGTTTATAGTAAATCTTCCTTTTAATTCTTACTTAAGCTTATCAAATAAGTTGTACTATGCCTCTGTTTTGAAAAGGCAGCCTTTGGGCACCGGAGACCTGCACATTATAAATCTGGGAAACAGGTGGTAGTGTGGAGCGCACCCGGTAGGCATATAGTTTTTTATCATCGGGTAAGAACTAAGAAAAAAGTACTTGTATGTGTCAAATAAATTGCAGTAAAACCAATTTTGCTTGGACCTTAATTTTTACCAATGCGTAGGATTCGCTAACGGGTGCCTCAGCGGCACTTTGCTTTGAGTTATATTTCTTTATTATATCTTTATGATTTGGCCGCTTTACCCACTGAGACCCACCCAGACCCACTGAGAACCACCCAGACCCACTGAGAACCACCCAGACCCACCCAGACCCACGGAGACCCACCAAGACCCACGCAGACCAACCCAGACCCACCCAGACCCACGGAGAACCACCCAGACCCACTGAGACCCACCCAGACCCACCGAGTCCCACGGAGACCCACCCAGACCAACCCAGACCAACCCAGACCCACTGAGACCCACCCAGACCCACCCAGACTCACGGAGACCCACCCAGACACACCCAGACCCACCCAGACTCACGGAGACCAAACCAGACCCACGCAGACCCACCCAGACCCACGGAGACCCACCCAGACCCACGCAGACCCACCCAGACCCACTGAGACCAACCCAGACCCACTGAGACCCACCCAGACCCACTGAGACCCAGCCAGACCCACCCAGACTCATGGAGACCCACCCAGACCCACCCAGACGCACCCAGACGCACGGAGACCCACCCAGACCCACCCAGACCAACGGAGACCCAGTGAGACCCACCCAGACCCACCCAGACACACTGAGACCCACCCAAACCCACTGAGACCCACCCAGACCCACTGAGACCAACCCAGACCTACTGAGACCCACCCAGACCCACTGAGACCCACCCAGACTCACGGAGACCCAGCCAGACCCACCCAGACTCACGGAGACCCACCCAGACCCACCCAGACCCACGCAGACCCACCCAGACCCACCGAGACCCACGCAGACCCACTGAGACACACCCAGACCCACTTAGACCCACTGAGACCCACCCAGACCCACTGAGACCCACCCAGACGCACCCAGACCCACCCAGACCCACCCAGACGCACCCAGACCCACTGAGACCCACCCAGACTCACGGAGACACACCCAGACTCACGGAGACCCACCCAGACCCACTGAGACCCACCCAAACCCACTGAGAACCACCCAGCTTATATTATTTAATAGTTATCCATTTGTTTTATTGTTCTTTTTTGTTTATAGTAAATCTTCCTTTTAATTCTTACTTAAGCTTATCAAATAAGTTGTACTATGCCTCTGTTTTGAAAAGGCAGCCTTTGGGCACCGGAGCCGGGGACCTGCTCATTATAAATCTGGGAAACAGCTGGTAGTGTGGAGCACCCGGTAGGCATATGGTTTTTTATCATCGGGTAAGAACTAAGAAAAAAGTACTTGTATGTGTCAAATAAATTGCACTAAAACGAATTCTGCTTGGACCTTAATTTTTACCAATGCGTAGGATTCGCTAACGGGTGCCTCAGAGGCACTTTGCTTTGAGTTATATTTCTTTCTTATATCTTTATGATTTGGCCGCTTTACACACTGAGACCCACCCAGACCCACCCAGACCCACTGAGAACCACCCAGACCCACTGAGAACCACCCAGACCCACGGAGACCCACGGAGACCCACCAAGACCCACGCAGACCAACCCAGACCCACGGAGACCCACCCAGGCCCACTGAGAACCACCCAGACCAGCTGAGACCCACCCAGACCCACCGAGTCCCACGGAGACCCACCCAGACCAACCCAGACCAACCCAGACCCACTGAGACCCACCCAGACCCACCCAGACTCACGGAGACCCACCCAGACCCACCCAGACTCACGGAGACCAACCCAGACCCACGCAGACCCACCCAGACTCACGGAGACCCACCCAGACCCACTGAGACCAACCCAGACCCACTGAGACCCACCCAGACCCACCCAGACCCACTGAGACCCACCCAGACCCACCCAGACTCACGGAGACCCACGGAGACCCACCCAGACCCACCCAGACGGACCCAGACCCACCCAGACCCACCCAGACCCACCCAGACCCACTGAGACCCACTGAGACCCACCCAGACCCACCCAGACTCACGGAGACACACCCAGACACACCCAGACTCACGGAGACACACCCAGACTCACGAAGACCCACCCAGACCCACGCAGACCCACCCAAACCCACCCAGACCCACCCAGACCCACACAGACCAACCCAGACCCACTGAGACCCAGCCAGACCCACCCAGACTCACGGAGACTCACGGAGACCCACCCAGACCCACCCAGACGGACCCAGACCCACCGAGACCCACCCAGACCAACCCAGACCCACTGAGACCCACTGAGACCCACCCAGACCCACCCAGACTCACGGAGACACACCCAGACACACCCAGACTCACGGAGACACACCCAGACTCACGAAGACCCACGCAGACCCACCCAAACCCACCCAGACCCACTGAGACCCACCCAGACCCACTGAGACCCACCCAGACCCACTGAGACCCACCCAGACCCACCCAGACCCAAGGAGGGAGACCCACCGAGACCCACCCAGACCCACCCAGACTCACGGAGACCCACCCAGACCCACTGAGACCCACCTAGACCCACCCAGACTCACGGAGACCAACCCAGACCCACTTAGACCCACCCAGACCCACCCAGACGCACCCAGACCCACGGAGACCCACCCAGACCAACCCAGACCCACTGAGACCCACTGAGACCCACCCAGACTCACGGAGACACACCCAGACACACCCAGACCCACCCAGACCCACCCAGACCCACCCAGACCCACCCAGACCCACGCAGACCCACCCAGACACACTGAGACCCACCCAGACCCACCCAGACCCACTGAGACCCCCCCAGACACACCCAGACACACGGAGACACACCCAGACTCACGGAGACCCACCCAGACCCACGCAGACCCACTGAGACCCACCCAAACCCACCCAGACCCACCCAGACCCACCCAGACCCACGCAGACCAACCCAGACCCACGGAGACCCACCCAGACCCACTGAGAACCACCCAGACCAGCTGAGACCCACCCAGACCCACCGAGTCCCACGGAGACCCACCCAGACCAACCCAGACCAACCCAGACCCACTGAGACCCACCCAGACCCACCCAGACTCACGGAGACCCACCCAGACCCACCCAGACTCACGGAGACCAACCCAGACCCACGCAGACCCACCCAGACTCACGGAGACCCACCCAGACCCACCCAGACCCACTGAGACCAACCCAGACCCACTGAGACCCACCCAGACCCACCCAGACCCACTGAGACCCACCCAGACCCACCCAGACTCACGGAGACCCACGGAGACCCACCCAGACCCACCCAGACGACCCAGACCCACCCAGACCCACCCAGACCAACCCAGACCCACTGAGACCCACTGAGACCCACCCAGACCCACCCAGACTCACGGAGACACACCCAGACACACCCAGACTCACGAGACCACCCAGACTCACGAAGACCCACCCAGACCCACGCAGACCCACCCAAACCCACCCAGACCCACCCAGACCCACACAGACCAACCCAGACCCACTGAGACCCAGCCAGACCCACCCAGACTCACGGAGACTCACGGAGACCCACCCAGACCCACCCAGACGGACCCAGACCCACCGAGACCCACGGAGACCCACCCAGACCAACCCAGACCCACTGAGACCCACTGAGACCCACCCAGACCCACCCAGACTCACGGAGACACACCCAGACACACCCAGACTCACGGAGACACACCCAGACTCACGAAGACCCACCCAGACCCACGCAGACCCACCCAAACCCACCCAGACCCACTGAGACCCACCCAGACCCACTGAGACCCACCCAGACCCACTGAGACCCACCCAGACCCACCCAGACCCAAGGAGGGAGACCCACCGAGACCCACCCAGACCCACCCAGACTCACGGAGACCCACCCAGACCCACTGAGACCCACCTAGACCCACCCAGACTCACGGAGACCAACCCAGACCCACTTAGACCCACCCAGACCCACCCAGACGCACCCAGACCCACGGAGACCCACCCAGACCAACCCAGACCCACTGAGACCCACCCAGACTCACGGAGACACACCCAGACACACCCAGACTCACGGAGACCCACCCAGACCCACCCAGACCCACCCAGACCCACCCAGACCCACGCAGACCCACCCAGACACACTGAGACCCACCCAGACCCACCCAGACCCACTGAGACCCCCCCAGACACACCCAGACACACCCAGACTCACGGAGACACACCCAGACTCACGGAGACCCACCCAGACCCACGCAGACCCACTGAGACCCACCCAAACCCACCCAGACCCACCCAGACCCACCCAGACCCACACAGACCAACCCAGACCCACTGAGACCCACCCAAACCCACTGAGACCCACCCAGCTTATATTATTTAATAGTTATCCATTTGTTTTATTGTTCTTTTTTGTTTGTAGTAAATCTTCCTTTTAATTCTTACTTAAGCTTATCAAATAAGTTGTACTATGCCTCTGTTTTGAAAAGGCAGCCTTTGGGCACCGGAGCCGGGGACCTGCTCATTATAAATCTGGGAAACAGCTGGTAGTGTGGAGCACCCGGTAGGCATATGGTTTTTTATCATCGGGTAAGAACTAAGAAAAAAGTACTTGTATGTGTCAAATAAATTGCACTAAAACGAATTCTGCTTGGACCTTAATTTTTACCAATGCGTAGGATTCGCTAACGGGTGCCTCAGAGGCACTTTGCTTTGAGTTATATTTCTTTCTTATATCTTTATGATTTGGCCGCTTTACACACTGAGACCCACCCAGACCCACTGAGAACCACCCAGACCCACTGAGAACCACCCAGACCCACCCAGACCCACGGAGACCCACCAAGACCCACGCAGACCAACCCAGACCCACGGAGACCCACCCAGGCCCACTGAGAACCACCCAGACCAGCTGAGACCCACCCAGACCCACCCAGACTCACGGAGACCCACCCAGACCAACCCAGACCAACCCAGACCCACTGAGACCCACCCAGACCCACCCAGACTCACGGAGACCCACCCAGACCCACCCAGACTCACGGAGACCAACCCAGACCCACGCAGACCCACCCAGACTCACGGAGACCCACCCAGACCCACCAGACCCACTGAGACCAACCCAGACCCACTGAGACCCACCCAGACCCACTGAGACCCAGCCAGACCCAGCCAGACCCACCCAGACTCACGGAGACTCACGGAGACCCACCCAGACCCACCCAGACGGACCCAGACCCACCCAGACCCACCGAGACCCACAGAGACCCACCCAGACCCACCCAGACCCACCCAGACCCACTGAGACCCACTGAGACCCACCCAGACTCACGGAGACACACCCAGACTCACGAAGACCCACCCAGACCCACGCAGACCCACCCAAACCCACCCAGACCCACCCAGACCCACACAGACCAACCCAGACCCACTGAGACCCAGCCAGACCCACCCAGACTCACGAGACTCACGGAGACCCACCCAGACCCACCCAGACCCACTGAGACCCACTGAGACCCACCCAGACTCACGGAGACACACCCAGACACACCCAGACTCACGGAGACACACCCAGACTCACCCAGACCCACCCAGACCCACTGAGACCCAGACCCCAGACCCACCCAGACCCAAGGAGGAGACCCACCGAGACCCACCCAGACCCACCCAGACTCACGGAGACCCACCCAGACCCACTGAGACCCACCTAGACCCACCCAGACTCACGGAGACCAACCCAGACCCACTTAGACCCACCCAGACCCACCCAGACCCACGGAGACCCACCCAGACCAACCCAGACCCACTGAGACCCACCCAGACTCACGGAGACCCACCCAGACCCACCCAGACCCACCCAGACCCACGCAGACCCACCCAGACCCACTGAGACCCCCCAGACACACCCAGACTCACGGAGACACACCCAGACTCACGGAGACCCACCCAGACCCACGCAGACCCACTGAGACCCACCCAACCCACCAGACCACCAGACCCACTGAGACCCACCCAGACCCACTGAGACCCACCCAGACCCACCCAGACCCAAGGAGGAGACCCACCGAGACCCACCCAGACCCACCCAGACTCACGGAGACCCACCCAGACCCACTGAGACCCACCTAGACCCACCCAGACTCACGGAGACCAACCCAGACCAACCCAGACCCACTTAGACCCACCCAGATGCACCCAGACGCACGGAGACCCACCCAGACCAACCCAGACCCACCCAGACCCACGGAGACCCACCCAGACCAACCCAGACCCACTGAGACCCACCCAGACTCACGGAGACCCACCCAGACCCACGCAGACCCACTGAGACCCACCCAGACCCACTGAGACCCCCCCAGACACACCCAGACTCACCGAGACCACACCGAGACCCACCCAGACCCACGCAGACCCACTGAGACCCACCCAAACCCACCCAGACCCACACAGACCCACTGAGACCCACCCAGACCCACTGAGACCCACCTAGACCCACCCAGACTCACGGAGACCAACCCAGACCAACCCAGACCCACTTAGACCCACCCAGATGCACCCAGACGCACGGAGACCCACCCAGACCAACCCAGACCAACCCAGACCCACTGAGACCCACTGAGACGCACCCAGACTCACGGAGACCCACCCAGACCCACTGAGACCCACCCAAACCCACCGAGACCCACCCAGACCCACCCAGACCCACACAGACCCACTGAGACCCACCCAGACCCACTGAGACCCAAGGAGGAGACCCACCGAGACCCACCCAGACCCACCCAGACTCACGAGACCCACCCAGACCCACTGAGACCCACCAGACCCACCCAGACTCACGGAGACCAACCCAGACCAACCCAGACCCACTTAGACCCACCCAGATGCACCCAGACGCACGGAGACCCACCCAGACCAACCCAGACCAACCCAGACCCACTGAGACCCACTGAGACGCACCCAGACTCACGGAGACCCACCCAGACCCACGCAGACCCACTGAGACCCACCCAGAACCCACCCGAGACCCACCCAGACCCACCCAGACCCACACAGACCAACCCAGACCCACTGAGACCCACCCAGACCCACTGAGACCCACCCAGACCCACCCAGACGCAAGGCGGAGACCCACCGAGACCCACCGAGACCCACCCAGACCCACCCAGACTCACGGAGACCCACCCAGACCCACTGAGACCCACCTAGACCCACCCAGACTCACGGAGACCAACCCAGACCCACTTAGACCCACCCAGACGCACCCAGACCCACGGAGACCCACCCAGACCAACCCAGACCAACCCAGACCCACTGAGACCCACTGAGACCCACCCAGACCCACGGAGACACACCCAGACTCACGGAGACCCACCCAGACCCACCCAGACCCACGCAGACCCACCCAGACACCCACCCAGACCCACTGAGACCCACCCAGACCCACTGAGACCCACCCTGACCCACCGAGACCCACTGAGACCCAGCCAGACCCACCCAGACTCACGGAGACCCACCCAGACCCACCCAGACTCACGGAGACCCACCCAGACTCACGGAGACCAACCAGGACCCAGGCAGACCCACTGAGACCCACCCAGACCCACCAAACCCACCCAGACCCACGGAGACCCACGGAGACCCACCCAGACCCACGCAGACCCACTGAGATCCACCCAGACCCACTGAGACCCACCAAAACCCACCCAGACCCAAGGAGGAGACCCACGGAGACCCACCCAGACTCACGGAGACCCACCCAGACCCACCCAGACCCACCGAGATCCACCCAGACCCACCCAGACCCACCGAGACCCACCCAGACCCACGGAGACCCACCCAGACTCACGCAGACCCACCCAGACCCACCCAGACCCACGCAGACCCACCCAGACTCAACCAGACCCACTGAGACCCACCCAGACCCACCGAGACCCACCCAGACCCACTGAGACCCACCCAGACCCACCCAGACTCACAGACCCACCAGACCCACCCAGACTCACGGAGACCCACCCAGACCCACCCAGACCCACTCCAGACCACCCAGACCCACTGAGACCCACCCAGACCCACCCAGACCCACCCAGACTCACGGAGACCCACCCAGACCCACCCAGACCCACCCAGACCCACCGAGACCCACTGAGACCCACCCAGACCCACTGAGACCCACCCAGACCCACTGAGACCCACCCAGACCACCGAGACCCACCCAGACCCACCCAGACCCACTGAGACCCACTGAGACCCACCCAGACCCACCCAGACCCACCAGACCCACCCAGACTCACGGAGACCCACCCAGACCCACCCAGACCCACTGAGACCAACCCAGACCCACTGAGACCCACCCAGACCCACTGAGACCCACCCAGACCCACCCAGACTCACAGACCCGCCAGACCCACCCAGACCCACGGAGACCCACCCAGACCCACCCAGACCAACCCAGACCCACCCAGACCCACGCAGACCCACCCAGACTCACGGAGACCCACCCAGACCCACGCAGACCCACCCAGACCCACCCAGACCCACTGAGACCACCCAGACCCACTGAGACCCACCAGACCCACTGAGACCCACCCAGACCCACCCAGACCCACCCAGACCCACCCAGACCCACGGAGACCCACCCAGACCCACTGAGACCCACCCAGACTCACTGAGACCCACCCAGACCCACGAGACCCACCCAGACCCACCCAGACCCACGAGACCCACCCAGACCCACCCAGACTCACGGAGACCCACCCAGACCCACCCAGACCCACCCAGACTCACGGAGACCACCCAGACCCACGCAGACCCACCCAGACCCACCCAGACCCACCCAGACCCACCCAGACTCACGGAGACCCACCCAGACCCACGCAGACCCACCCAGACCCACCCAGACCCACTGAGACCCACCCAGACCCACTGAGACCCACCAGACCCACTGAGACCCACCTAGACCCACCCAGACTCACGGAGACCCACCAGACCCACCCAGACTCACGGAGACCCACCCAGACCCACCCAGACCACCCAGACCCACCCAGACCCACCCAGACCCACTGAGACCCACCCAGACCCACCCAGACCCACTGAGACCCACCCAGACCCACTGAGACCACCCAGACCCACTGAGACCCACCCAGACCCACCCAGACGCACCCAGATCCACCCAGACCCACGGAGACCCACCCAGACCAACCCAGACCCACTGAGACCCACACTGACCCACCCAGACCCACCCAGACTCACGGAGACACACCCAGACACACCCAGACACACCAAGACTCACGGAGAACCACCCAGACCCACGCAGACCCACCCAGACCCTCCCAGACCCACTGAGACCAACCCAGACCCACTGAGACCCACCCAGACCCACCCAGACTCACGGAGACCCAGCCAGACCCACCCAGACTCACGTAGACCCACCCAGACCCACCCAGACCAACCCAGACCCACCCAGACCCACCCAGACCCACCCAGACCCACTGAAACCCACCCAGACCCACCCAGACCCACTGAGACCCACCCAGACTCACGGAGACTCACCCTGACCCACCTAGACCCACCGAGACCCATGCAGACCAACCCAGACTCACGGAGACCCACCCAGACCCACCCAGACCCACCCAGACACACGGAGACCCACCAAGACACACTGAGAACCACCTAGACCCACTGAGACCCACCCAGACCAACCGAGACCCACCCAGACCCACCCAGACCCACTGAGACCAACCCAGACCCACTGAGACCCACCCAGACCCACTGAGACCCACCCAGACCCACCCAGACTCACAGAGACCCAACCAGACCCACCCAGACCCACTGAGACCCACCCAGACCCACCCAGACTCACAAAGACCCGGCCAGACCCACCCAGACTCACGGAGACCCACCCAGACCCACGCAGACCCACCCAGACCCACTGAGAACCACCCAGACCCACTGAGACCATTCCAGACACACTGAGACCCACCCAGACCCACTCAGACCCACCCAGACCCACCCAGACCCACTGAAACCCACCCAGACCCACCCAGACCCACTGAGACCCACCCAGACTCACGGAGACTCACCCAGACCCACCTAGACCCACCGAGACCCATGCAGACCCACGCAGACCCACTGAGACACACCCAGACCCACCCAGACCCATGCAGACCCACCCAGACTCACGGAGACCCACCCAGACCCACCCAGACGAACCCAGACCCACTGAGACCCACACTGACCCACCCAGACCCACCCAGACTCACGGAGACACACCCAGACACACCAAGACTCACGGAGACCCACCCAGACCCACGCAGACCCACCCAGACCCTCCCAGACCCACTGAGACCAACCCAGACCCACTGAGACCCACCCAGACCCACTGAGACCCACCCAGACCCACCCAGACTCACGGAGACCCAGCCAGACCCACCCAGACTCACGTAGACCCACCCAGACCCACCCAGACCAACCCAGACCCACTCAGACCCACGCAGACCCACCCAGACCAACCGAGACCCACCCAGACCAACCGAGACCCACCCAGACCCACCCAGACCCACTGAGACCCACTGAGACCCACCCAGACCCACCCAGACCCACCCAGACTCACGGAGACCCACCCAGACCCACCCAGACCCACTGAGACCAACCCAGACCCACTGAGACCCACCCAGACCCACTGAGACCCACCCAGACCCACCCAGACTCACAAAGACCCGGCCAGACCCACCCAGACTCACGGAGACCCACCCAGACCCACCCAGACCCACCCAGACCCACGCAGAAACACCCAGACTCACGGAGACCCACCCAGACCCACGCAGAACCACCCAGACCCACCCAGACCCACTGAGAACCACCCAGACCCACTGAGACCAATCCAGACCCACTGAGACCCACCCAGACCCACCCAAACCCACCCAGACCCACCCAGACACACTGAGAACCACCCAGACCCACTGAGAACCACCCAGACTCACTGAGACCCACGAAGACCCACCCAGACCCACCCAGACCCACCGAGACCCACCGAGACCCACCCAGACCCACCCAGACCCACCCAGACCCACCCAGACTCACGGAGACCCACCCAGACCCACTGAGACCCACCCAGACCCACTGAGACCCACCCAGACCCACTGAGACCCACCCAGACCCACCCAGACTCACAAAGACCCGCCAGACCCACCCAGACTCACGGAGACCCATCCAGACCCACCCAGACCAACCCAGACCCACCCAGACCCACGCAGAAACACCCAGACTCACGGAGACCCACCCAGACCCACGCAGACCCACGCAGACCCACCCAGACCCACTGAGAACCACCCAGACCCACTGAGACCAATCCAGACCCACTGAGACCCACCCAGACCCACCCAAACCCACCCAGACCCACCCAGACACACTGAGAACCACCCAGACACACTGAGAACCACCCAGACTCACTGAGACCCACCGAGACCCACGAAGACCAACCCAGACCAACTCAGACCCACTGAGACCCACCCAGACCCACCCAGACCCTCCCAGACTCACGGAGACCCACCCAGACACACCCAGACCCACCTAGACCCACCGAGACCCATGCAGACCCACCAAGACACACTGAGAACCACCCAGACCCACTGAGACCCACCCAGACCAACCGAGACCCACCCAGACCCACCCAGACCCACTGAGACCCACCCAGACCCACCCAGACCCACCTAGACTCACGGAGACCCACCCAGACCCACCCAGACCCACTGAGACCAACCCAGACCCACTGAGACCCACCCAGACCCACTGAGACCCACCCAGACCCACCCAGACTCACAAAGACCCGGCCAGACCCACCCAGACTCACGGAGACCCACCCAGACCCACCCAGACCAACCCAGACCCACCCAGACCCACGCAGAAACACCCAGACTCACGGAGACCCACCCAGACCCACGCAGACCCACCCAGACCCACCCAGACCCACTGAGAACCACCCAGACCCACTGAGACCAATCCAGACCCACTGAGACCCACCCAGACCCACCCAACCCACCCAGACCCACCCAGACACACTGAGAACCACCCAGACACACTGAGAACCACCCAGACTCACTGAGACCCACCGAGACCCACGAAGACCAACCCAGACCAACTCAGACCCACTGAGACCCACCCAGACCCTCCCAGACTCACGGAGACCCACCCAGACACACCCAGACCCACCCATACTCACGGAGAACAACCCAGACCCACGCAGACCCACCCAGACCCACCCAGACCAACCCAGACTCACGGAGACCCACCCAGACCCACGCAGACCCACCCAGACCCACCCAGACCCACTGAGACCCACCCAGACCCACTGAGACCCACTTAGACCCACTGAGACCCACCTAGACCCACCCAGACTCACGGAGACCCAGCCAGACCCACCCAGACTCACGGAGACCCACCCAGACCCACCCAGACCAACCCAGACCCACCCAGACCCACGCAGACCCACGCAGACCCACCCAGACCCACCCAGACCCACCCAGACCCACTGAGACCCACCCAGACCCACCCAACCCACCCAGACCCACTGAGACCACCCAGACCCACTGAGACCCACCCAGACCCACCCAGACGCACCCAGATCCACCCAGACCCACGGAGACCCACCCAGACCAACCCAGACCCACACTGACCCACACTGACCCACCCAGACCCACCCAGACTCACGGAGACACACCCAGACACACCCAGACACACCAAGACTCACGGAGAACCACCCAGACCCACGCAGACCCACCCAGACCCTCCCAGACCCACTGAGACCAACCCAGACCCACTGAGACCCACCCAGACCCACCCAGACTCACGGAGACCCAGCCAGACCCACCCAGACTCACGTAGACCCACCCAGACCCACCCAGACCAACCCAGACCCACCCAGACCCACGCAGACCCACCCAGACTCACGGAGACCCACCCAGACCCAAGCAGACCCACCCAGACCCACCCAGACCCACTGAGAACCACCCAGACCCACTGAGACCATTCCAGACCCACTGAGACCCACCCAGACCCACCCAGACCCACCCAGACCCACCCAGACCCACTGAAACCCACCCAGACCCACCCAGACCCACTGAGACCCACCCAGACTCACGGAGACTCACCCTGACCCACCTAGACCCACCGAGACCCATGCAGACCAACCCAGACTCACGGAGACCCACCCAGACCCACCCAGACCCACCCAGACACACGGAGACCCACCAAGACACACTGAGAACCACCTAGACCCACTGAGACCCACCCAGACCAACCGAGACCCACCCAGACCCACCCAGACCCACTGAGACCAACCCAGACCCACTGAGACCCACCCAGACCCACTGAGACCCACCCAGACCCACCCAGACTCACGGAGACCCAGCCAGACCCACCCAGACCCACTGAGACCCACCCAGACCCACCCAGACTCACAAAGACCCGGCCAGACCCACCCAGACTCACGGAGACCCACCCAGACCCACGCAGACCCACCCAGACCCACCCAGACCCACTGAGAACCACCCAGACCCACTGAGACCATTCCAGACACACTGAGACCCACCCAGACCCACTCAGACCCACCCAGACCCACCCAGACCCACTGAAACCACCCAGACCCACCCAGACCCACTGAGACCCACCCAGACTCACGGAGACTCACCCAGACCCACCTAGACCCACCGAGACCCATGCAGACCCACGCAGACCCACTGAGACACACCCAGACCCACCCAGACCCATGCAGACCCACCCAGACTCACGGAGACCCACCCAGACCCACCCAGACGAACCCAGACTCAAGGAGACCCACCCAGACCCACCCAGACCCACTGAGACCAACCCAGACCCACTTAGACCCACCCAGACCCACTGAGACCAACCCAGACCCACTGAGACCCACCCAGACCCACCCAGACCCACCCAGACGCACCCAGACCCACCCAGACCCACGGAGACCCACCCAGACCAACCCAGACCCACTGAGACCCACACTGACCCACCCAGACCCACCCAGACTCACGGAGACACACCCAGACACACCAAGACTCACGGAGACCCACCCAGACCCACGCAGACCCACCCAGACCCTCCCAGACCCACTGAGACCAACCCAGACCCACTGAGACCCACCCAGACCCACTGAGACCCACCCAGACCCACCCAGACTCACGGAGACCCAGCCAGACCCACCCAGACTCACGTAGACCCACCCAGACCCACCCAGACCAACCCAGACCCACTCAGACCCACGCAGACCCACCCAGACCAACCGAGACCCACCCAGACCAACCGAGACCCACCCAGACCCACCCAGACCCACTGAGACCCACTGAGACCCACCCAGACCCACCCAGACCCACCCAGACTCACGGAGACCCACCCAGACCCACTGAGACCAACCCAGACCCACTGAGACCCACCCAGACCCACCCAGACTCACAAAGACCCGCCAGACCCACCCAGACTCACGGAGACCCACCCAGACCCACCCAGACCACCCAGACCCACCCAGACCCACCCAGACACACTGAGAACCACCCAGACCCACTGAGAACCACCCAGACTCACTGAGACCCACCGAGACCCACGAAGACCAACCCAGACCAACTCAGACCCACTGAGACCCACCCAGACCCACCCAGACCCTCCCAGACTCACGGAGACCCACCCAGACACACCCAGACCCACCCATACTCACGGAGAACCACCCAGACCCACGCAGACCCACCCAGACCCACCCAGACCAACCCAGACCAACCCAGACTCACGGAGACCCACCCAGACCCACGCAGACCCACTGAGACCCACCCAGACCCACTGAGACCCACTTAGACCCACTGAGACCCACCTAGACCCACCCAGACTCACGGAGACCCAGCCAGACCCACCCAGACTCACGGAGACCCACCCAGACCCACCAAGACCAACCAGACCCACCCAGACCCACGCAGACCCACCCAGACCCACCCAGACCCACTGAGACCCACCCAGACCCACCCAGACCCACTTAAACCCACCCAGACCCACTGAGACCAACCCAGACCCACTGAGACCCACCCAGACCCACCCAGACCCACCCAGACGCACCCAGACCCACCCAGACCCACGGAGACCCACCCAGACCAACCCAGACCCACTGAGACCCACACTGACCCACCCAGACCCACCCAGACTCACGGAGACTCACGGAGACACACCCAGACACACCAAGACTCACGGAGACCCACCCAGACCCACGCAGACCCACCCAGACCCTCCCAGACCCACTGAGACCAACCCAGACCCACTGAGACCCACCCAGACCCACTGAGACCCACCCAGACCCACCCAGACTCACGGAGACCCAGCCAGACCCACCCAGACTCACGTAGACCCACCCAGACCCACCCAGACCAACCCAGACCCACTCAGACCCACGCAGACCCACCCAGACTCACGGAGACCCACCTAGACCCACGCAGACCCACCCAGACCCACCCAGACCCAATGAGAACCACCCAGACCCACTGAGACCATCCAGACCCACTGAGACCCACCCAGACCCACCCAGACCCACCCAGACCCACCCAGACCCACTGAAACCCACCCAGACCCACCCAGACCCACTGAGACCCACCCAGACTCACGGAGACTCACCCAGACCCACCTAGACCCACCGAGACCCATGCAGACCCACGCAGATCCACTGAGACACACCCAGACCCACCCAGACCCACCCAGACCCATGCAGACCCACCCAGACTCACGGAGACCCACCCAGACCCACCCAGACACACGGAGACCCACCAAGACACAATGAGAACCACCCAGACCCACTGAGACCCACCCAGACCAACCGAGACCCACCCAGACCCACCCAGACCCACTGAGACCCACCCAGACCCACCCAGACCCACCCAGACTCACGGAGACCCACCCAGACCCACCCAGACCCACTGAGACCAACCCAGACCCACTGAGACCCACCCAGACCCACTGAGACCCACCCAGACCCACCCAGACTCACAAAGACCCGGCCAGACCCACCCAGACTCACGGAGACCCACCCAGACCCACCCAGACCAACCCAGACCCACCCAGACCCACGCAGAAACACCCAGACTCACGGAGACCCACCCAGACCCACGCAGACCCACCCAGACCCACCCAGACCCACTGAGAACCAACCAGACCCACTGAGACCAATCCAGACCCACTGAGACCCACCCAGACCCACCCAAACCCACCCAGACCCACCCAGACACACTGAGAACCACCCAGACACACTGAGAACCACCCAGACTCACTGAGACCCACCGAGACCCACGAAGACCAACCCAGACCAACTCAGACCCACTGAGACCCACCCAGACCCACCCAGACCCTCCCAGACTCACGGAGACCCACCCAGACACACCCAGACCCACCTAGACCCACCGAGACCCATGCAGACCCACCAAGACACACTGAGAACCACCCAGACCCACTGAGACCCACCCAGACCAACCGAGACCCACCCAGACCCACCCAGACCCACTGAGACCCACCCAGACCCACCCAGACTCACGGAGACCCACCCAGACCCACCCAGACCCACTGAGACCAACCCAGACCCACTGAGACCCACCCAGACCCACTGAGACCCACCCAGACCCACCCAGACTCACAAAGACCCGGCCAGACCCACCCAGACTCACGGAGACCCACCCAGACCCACCCAGACCAACCCAGACCCACCCAGACCCACGCAGAACCACCCAGACTCACGGAGACCCACCCAGACCCACGCAGACCCACCCAGACCCACCCAGACCCACTGAGAACCACCCAGACCCACTGAGACCATTCCAGACACACTGAGACCCACCCAGACCCACTCAGACCCACCCAGACCCACCCAGACCCACTGAAACCCACCCAGACCCACCCAGACCCACTGAGACCCACCCAGACTCACGGAGACTCACCCAGACCCACCTAGACCCACCGAGACCCATGCAGACCCACGCAGACCCACTGAGACACACCCAGACCCACCCAGACCCATGCAGACCCACCCAGACTCACGGAGACCCACCCAGACCCACCCAGACCAACCCAGACTCAAGGAGACCCACCCAGACCCACCCAGACCCACTGAGACCAACCCAGACCCACTTAGACCCACCCAGACCCACTGAGACCAACCCAGACCCACTGAGACCCACCCAGACCCACCCAGACCCACCCAGACGCACCCAGACCCACCCAGACCCACGGAGACCCACCCAGACCAACCCAGACCCACTGAGACCCACACTGACCCACCCAGACCCACCCAGACTCACGGAGACACACCCAGACACACCAAGACTCACGGAGACCCACCCAGACCCACGCAGACCCACCCAGACCCTCCCAGACCCACTGAGACCAACCCAGACCCACTGAGACCCACCCAGACCCACTGAGACCCACCCAGACCCACCCAGACTCACGGAGACCCAGCCAGACCCACCCAGACTCACGTAGACCCACCCAGACCCACCCAGACCAACCCAGACCCACTCAGACCCACGCAGACCCTCCCAGACCAACCGAGACCCACCCAGACCAACCGAGACCCACCCAGACCCACCCAGACCCACTGAGACCCACTGAGACCCACCCAGACCCACCCAGACCCACCCAGACTCACGGAGACCCACCCAGACCCACCCAGACCCACTGAGACCAACCCAGACCCACTGAGACCCACCCAGACCCACTGAGACCCACCCAGACCCACCCAGACTCACAAGACCCGCCAGACCCACCCAGACTCACGGAGACCCACCCAGACCCACCCAGACCAACCCAGACCCACCCAGACCCACGCAGAAACACCCAGACTCACGGAGACCCACCCAGACCCACCCAGACCCACTGAGAACCACCCAGACCCACTGAGACCAATCCAGACCCACTGAGACCCACCCAGACCCACCCAAACCCACCCAGACCCACCCAGACACACTGAGAACCACCCAGACCCACTGAGAACCACCCAGACTCACTGAGACCCACCGAGACCCACGAAGACCAACCCAGACCAACTCAGACCCACTGAGACCCACCCAGACCCACCCAGACCCTCCCAGACTCACGGAGACCCACCCAGACACACCCAGACCCACCCATACTCACGGAGAACAACCCAGACCCACGCAGACCCACCCAGACCCACCCAGACCCACCCAGACCAACCCAGACTCACGGAGACCCCCCCAGACCCACGCAGACCCACCCAGACCCACCCAGACCCACTGAGACCCACCCAGACCCACTGAGACCCACTTAGACCCACTGAGACCCACCTAGACCCACCCAGACTCACGGAGACCCAGCCAGACCCACCCAGACTCACGGAGACCCACCCAGACCCACCAAGACTCACGGAGACCCACCCAGACCCACCAAGACCAAACCAGACCCACCCAGACCCACGCAGACCCACCCAGACCCACCCAGACCCACGCAGACCCACCCAGACCCACCCAGACCCACTGAGACCCACCCAGACCCACTTAACCCACCCAGACCCACTGAGACCAACCCAGACCCACTGAGACCCACCCAGACCCACCCAGACCCACCCAGACGCACCCAGACCCACGGAGACCCACCCAGACCAACCCAGACCCACTGAGACCCACACTGACCCACCCAGACCCACCCAGACTCACGGAGACTCACGGAGACACACCCAGACACACCAAGACTCACGGAGACCCACCCAGACCCACGCAGACCCACCCAGACCCTCCCAGACCCACTGAGACCAACCCAGACCCACTGAGACCCACCCAGACCCACTGAGACCCACCCAGACCCACCCAGACTCACGGAGACCCAGCCAGACCCACCCAGACTCACGTAGACCCACCCAGACCCACCCAGACCAACCCAGACCCACTCAGACCCACGCAGACCCACCCAGACTCACGGAGACCCACCTAGACCCACGCAGACCCACCCAGACCCACCCAGACCCAATGAGAACCACCCAGACCCACTGAGAACCACCCAGACCCACTGAGACCATTCCAGACACACTGAGACCCACCCAGACCCACTCAGACCCACCCAGACCCACCCAGACCCACTGAAACCCACCCAGACCCACCCAGACCCACTGAGACCCACCCAGACTCACGGAGACTCACCCAGACCCACCTAGACCCACCGAGACCCATGCAGACCCACGCAGACCCACTGAGACACACCCAGACCCACCCAGACCCATGCAGACCCACCCAGACTCACGGAGACCCACCCAGACCCACCCAGACCACCCAGACTCAAGGAGACCCACCCAGACCCACCCAGACCCACTGAGACCAACCCAGACCCACTTAGACCCACCCAGACCCACTGAGACCAACCCAGACCCACTGAGACCCACCCAGACCCACCCAGACCCACCCAGACCCACCCAGACGCACCCAGACCCACCCAGACGCACCCAGACCCACCCAGACCCACGGAGACCCACCCAGACCAACCCAGACCCACTGAGACCCACACTGACCCACCCAGACCCACCCAGACTCACGGAGACACACCCAGACACACCAAGACTCACGGAGACCCACCCAGACCCACGCAGACCCACCCAGACCCTCCCAGACCCACTGAGACCAACCCAGACCCACTGAGACCCACCCAGACCCACTGAGACCCACCCAGACCCACCCAGACTCACGGAGACCCAGCCAGACCCACCCAGACTCACGTAGACCCACCCAGACCAACCCAGACCCACTCAGACCCACGCAGACCCTCCCAGACCAACCGAGACCCACCCAGACCAACCGAGACCCACCCAGACCCACCCAGACCCACTGAGACCCACTGAGACCCACCCAGACCCACCCAGACCCACCCAGACTCACGGAGACCCACCCAGACCCACCCAGACCCACTGAGACCAACCCAGACCCACTGAGACCCACCCAGACCCACTGAGACCCACCCAGACCCACCCAGACTCACAAAGACCCGGCCAGACCCACCCAGACTCACGGAGACCCACCCAGACCCACCCAGACCAACCCAGACCCACCCAGACCCACGCAGAAACACCCAGACTCACGGAGACCCACCCAGACCCACGCAGACCCACCCAGACCCACCCAGACCCACTGAGAACCACCCAGACCCACTGAGACCAATCCAGACCCACTGAGACCCACCCAGACCCACCCAAACCCACCCAGACCCACCCAGACCCACTGAGAACCACCCAGACCCACTGAGAACCACCCAGACTCACTGAGACCCACCGAGACCCACGAAGACCAACCCAGACCAACTCAGACCCACTGAGACCCACCCAGACCCACCCAGACCCTCCCAGACTCACGGAGACCCACCCAGACACACCCAGACCCACCCATACTCACGGAGAACAACCCAGACCCACGCAGACCCACCCAGACCCACCCAGACCCACCCAGACCAACCCAGACTCACGGAGACCCCCCAGACCCACGCAGACCCACCCAGACCCACCCAGACCCACTGAGACCCACCCAGACCCACTGAGACCCACTTAGACCCACTGAGACCCACCTAGACCCACCCAGACTCACGGAGACCCAGCCAGACCCACCCAGACTCACGGAGACCCACCCAGACCCACCAAGACTCACGGAGACCCACCCAGACCCACCAAGACCAACCAGACCCACCCAGACCCACGCAGACCCACCCAGACCCACCCAGACCCACGCAGACCCACCCAGACCCACCCAGACCCACTGAGACCCACCCAGACCCACCCAGACCCACTTAACCCACCCAGACCCACTGAGACCAACCCAGACCCACTGAGACCCACCCAGACCCACCCAGACCCACCCAGACGCACCCAGACCCACCCAGACCCACGGAGACCCACCCAGACCAACCCAGACCCACTGAGACCCACACTGACCCACCCAGACCCACCCAGACTCACGGAGACTCACGGAGACACACCCAGACACACCAAGACTCACGGAGACCCACCCAGACCCACGCAGACCCACCCAGACCCTCCCAGACCCACTGAGACCAACCCAGACCCACTGAGACCCACCCAGACCCACTGAGACCCACCCAGACCCACCCAGACTCACGGAGACCCAGCCAGACCCACCCAGACTCACGTAGACCCACCCAGACCCACCCAGACCAACCCAGACCCACTCAGACCCACGCAGACCCACCCAGACTCACGGAGACCCACCTAGACCCACGCAGACCCACCCAGACCCACCCAGACCCAATGAGAACCACCCAGACCCACTGAGACCATTCCAGACCCACTGAGACCCACCCAGACCCACCCAGACGCACCCAGACCCACTGAAACCCACCCAGACCCACCCAGACCCACTGAGACCCACCCAGACTCACGGAGACTCACCCAGACCCACCTAGACCCACCGAGACCCATGCAGACCCACGCAGACCCACTGAGACACACCCAGACCCACCCAGACCCACCCAGACCCATGCAGACCCACCCAGACTCACGGAGACCCACCCAGACACACGGAGACCCACCAAGACACAATGAGAACCACCCAGACCCACTGAGACCCACCCAGACCAACCGAGACCCACCCAGACCCACCCAGACCCACTGAGACCCACCCAGACCCACCCAGACCCACCCAGACTCACGGAGACCCACCCAGACCCACCCAGACCCACTGAGACCCACCCAGACCCACTGAGACCCACCCAGACCCACCCAGACTCACAAGACCCGGCCAGACCCACCCAGACTCACGGAGACCCACCCAGACCCACCCAGACCAACCCAGACCCACCCAGACCCACGCAGAAACACCCAGACTCACGGAGACCCACCCAGACCCACGCAGACCCACCCAGACCCACCCAGACCCACTGAGAACCACCCAGACCCACTGAGACCAATCCAGACCCACTGAGACCCACCCAGACCCACCCAAACCCACCCAGACCCACCCAGACACACTGAGAACCACCCAGACACACTGAGAACCACCCAGACTCACTGAGACCCACCGAGACCCACGAAGACCAACCCAGACCAACTCAGACCCACTGAGACCCACCCAGACCCACCCAGACCCTCCCAGACTCACGGAGACCCACCCAGACACACCCAGACCCACCTAGACCCACCGAGACCCATGCAGACCCACCAGACACACTGAGAACCACCCAGACCCACTGAGACCCACCCAGACCCACCGAGACCCACCCAGACCCACCCAGACCCACTGAGACCCACCCAGACCCACCCAGACCCACCCAGACCCACCCAGACCCACCCAGACCCACCCAGACTCACGGAGACCCACCCAGACCCACCCAGACCCACTGAGACCAACCCAGACCCACTGAGACCCACCCAGACCCACTGAGACCCACCCAGACCCACCCAGACTCACAAAGACCCGGCCAGACCCACCCAGACTCACGGAGACCCACCCAGACCCACCCAGACCAACCCAGACCCACCCAGACCCACGCAGAACCACCCAGACTCACGGAGACCCACCCAGACCCACGCAGACCCACCCAGACCCACCCAGACCCACTGAGAACCACCCAGACCCACTGAGACCAATCCAGACCCACTGAGACCCACCCAGACCCACCCAAACCCACCCAGACCCACCCAGACACACTGAGAACCACCCAGACCACTGAGAACCACCCAGACTCACTGAGACCCACCGAGACCCACGAAGACCAACCCAGACCAACTCAGACCCACTGAGACCCACCCAGACCCACCCAGACCCACCCAGACTCACGGAGACCCACCCAGACACACCCAGACCCACCCATACTCACGGAGAACAACCCAGACCCACGCAGACCCACCCAGACCCACCCAGACCCACCCAGACCAACCCAGACTCACGGAGACCCACCCAGACCCACGCAGACCCACCCAGACCCACCCAGACCCACTGAGACCCACCCAGACCCACTGAGACCCACTTAGACCCACTGAGACCCACCTAGACCCACCCAGACTCACGGAGACCCAGCCAGACCCACCCAGACTCACGGAGACCCACCCAGACCCACCAAGACCAACCCAGACCCACGCAGACCCACCCAGACCCACCCAGACCCACTGAGACCCACCCAGACCCACCCAGACCCACTTAAACCCACCCAGACCCACTGAGACCAACCCAGACCCACTGAGACCCACTGAGACCCACCCAGACCCACCCAGACGCACCCAGATCCACCCAGACCCACCCAGACCAACCCAGACCCACTGAGACCCACACTGACCCACCCAGACCCACCCAGACTCACGGAGACACACCCAGACACACCCAGACACACCAAGACTCACGGAGAACCACCCAGACCCACGCAGACCCACCCAGACCCTCCCAGACCCACTGAGACCAACCCAGACCCACTGAGACCCACCCAGACCCACCCAGACTCACGGAGACCCAGCCAGACCCACCCAGACTCACGTAGACCCACCCAGACCCACCCAGACCAACCCAGACCCACCCAGACCCACGCAGACCCACCCAGACTCACGGAGACCCACCCAGACCCAAGCAGACCCACCCAGACCCACCCAGACCCACTGAGAACCACCCAGACCCACTGAGACCATTCCAGACCCACTGAGACCCACCCAGACCCACCCAGACCCACCCAGACCCACTGAAACCCACCCAGACCCACCCAGACCCACTGAGACCCACCCAGACTCACGGAGACTCACCCTGACCCACCTAGACCCACCGAGGCCCATGCAGACCCACGCAGACCCACTGAGACACACCCAGACCCACCCAGACCCACCCAGACCCATGCAGACCCACCCAGACTCACGGAGACCCACCCAGACCCACCCAGACACACGGAGACCCACCAAGACACACTGAGAACCACCTAGACCCACTGAGACCCACCCAGACCAACCGAGACCCACCCAGACCCACCCAGACCCACTGAGACCACCCAGACCCACTGAGACCCACCCAGACCCACTGAGACCCACCCAGACCCACCCAGACTCACGGAGACCCAGCCAGACCCACCCAGACCCACTGAGACCCACCCAGACCCACCCAGACTCACAAAGACCCGCCAGACCCACCCAGACTCACGGAGACCCACCCAGACCCACGCAGACCCACCCAGACCCACCCAGACCCACTGAGAACCACCCAGACCCACTGAGACCATTCCAGACACACTGAGACCCACCCAGACCCACCCAGACTCACGGAGACACACCCAGACACACCCAGACACACCAAGACTCACGGAGAACCACCCAGACCCACGCAGACCCACCCAGACCCTCCCAGACCCACTGAGACCAACCCAGACCCACTGAGACCCACCCAGACCCACCCAGACTCACGGAGACCCAGCCAGACCCACCCAGACTCACGTAGACCCACCCAGACCCACCCAGACCAACCCAGACCCACCCAGACCCACGCAGACCCACCCAGACTCACGGAGACCCACCCAGACCCAGCAGACCCACCCAGACCCACCCAGACCCACTGAGAACCACCCAGACCCACTGAGACCATCCAGACCCACTGAGACCCACCCAGACCCACCCAGACCCACCCAGACCCACTGAAACCCACCCAGACCCACCCAGACCCACTGAGACCCACCCAGACTCACGGAGACCCACCCTGACCCACCTAGACCCACCGAGCCCATGCAGACCCACGCAGACCCACTGAGACACACCCAGACCCACCCAGACCCACCCAGACCCATGCAGACCAACCCAGACTCACGGAGACCCACCCAGACCCACCCAGACCCACGGAGACCCACCCAGACACACTGAGAACCACCTAGACCCACTGAGACCCACCCAGACCAACCGAGACCCACCCAGACCCACCCAGACCCACTGAGACCAACCCAGACCCACTGAGACCCACCCAGACCCACTGAGACCCACCCAGACCCACCCAGACTCACGGAGACCCAGCCAGACCCACCCAGACCCACTGAGACCCACCCAGACCCACCCAGACTCACAAAGACCCGCCAGACCCACCCAGACTCACGGAGACCCACCCAGACCCACGCAGACCCACCCAGACCCACCCAGACCCACTGAGAACCACCCAGACCCACTGAGACCATTCCAGACACACTGAGACCCACCCAGACCCACTCAGACCCACCCAGACCCACCCAGACCCACTGAAACCCACCCAGACCCACCCAGACCCACTGAGACCCACCCAGACTCACGGAGACTCACCCAGACCCACCTAGACCCACCGAGACCCATGCAGACCCACGCAGACCCACTGAGACACACCCAGACCCACCCAGACCCATGCAGACCCACCCAGACTCACGGAGACCCACCCAGACCCACCCAGACCACCCAGACTCAGGAGACCCACCCAGACCCACCCAGACCCACTGAGACCACCCAGACCCACTTAGACCCACCCAGACCCACTGAGACCAACCCAGACCCACTGAGACCCACCCAGACCCACCCAGACGCACCCAGACCCACCCAGACCCACGGAGACCCACCCAGACCAACCCAGACCCACGGAGACCCACCCAGACCAACCCAGACCCACTGAGACCCACACTGACCCACCCAGACCCACCCAGACTCACGGAGACACACCCAGACACACCAAGACTCACGGAGACCCACCCAGACCCACGCAGACCCACCCAGACCCTCCCAGACCCACTGAGACCAACCCAGACCCACTGAGACCCACCCAGACCCACTGAGACCCACCCAGACCCACCCAGACTCACGGAGACCCAGCCAGACCCACCCAGACTCACGTAGACCCACCCAGACCCACCCAGACCAACCCAGACCCACTCAGACCCACGCAGACCCACCCAGACCAACCGAGACCCACCCAGACCCACCCAGACCCACTGAGACCCACTGAGACCCACCCAGACCCACCCAGACTCACGGAGACCCACCCAGACCCACCCAGACCCACTGAGACCAACCCAGACCCACTGAGACCCACCCAGACCCACTGAGACCCACCCAGACCCACCCAGACTCACAAAGACCCGGCCAGACCCACCCAGACTCACGGAGACCCACCCAGACCCACCCAGACCAACCCAGACCCACCCAGACCCACGCAGAAACACCCAGACTCACGGAGACCCACCCAGACCCACGCAGACCCACCCAGACCCACCCAGACCCACTGAGAACCACCCAGACCCACTGAGACCAATCCAGACCCACTGAGACCCACCCAGACCCACCCAAACCCACCCAGACACACTGAGAACCACCCAGACCCACTGAGAACCACCCAGACTCACTGAGACCCACCGAGACCCACGAAGACCAACCCAGACCAACTCAGACCCACTGAGACCCACCCAGACCCACCCAGACCCTCCCAGACTCACGGAGACCCACCCAGACACACCCAGACCCACCCATACTCACGGAGAACAACCCAGACCCACGCAGACCCACCCAGACCCACCCAGACCCACCCAGACCAACCCAGACTCACGGAGACCCACGCAGACCCACGCAGACCCACCCAGACCCACCCAGACCCACTGAGACCCACCCAGACCCACTGAGACCCACTTAGACCCACTGAGACCCACCTAGACCCACCCAGACTCACGGAGACCCAGCCAGACCCACCCAGACTCACGGAGACCCACCCAGACCCACCAAGACCAAACCAGACCCACCCAGACCCACGCAGACCCACCCAGACCCACTGAGACCCACCCAGACCCACCCAGACCCACTTAAACCCACCCAGACCCACTGAGACCAATCCAGACCCACTGAGACCCACCCAGACCCACCCAGACCCACCCAGACGCACCCAGACCCACCCAGACCCACGGAGACCCACCCAGACCAACCCAGACCCACTGAGACCCACACTGACCCACCCAGACCCACCCAGACTCACGGAGACTCACGGAGACACACCCAGACACACCAAGACTCACGGAGACCCACCCAGACCCACGCAGACCCACCCAGACCCTCCCAGACCCACTGAGACCAACCCAGACCCACTGAGACCCACCCAGACCCACTGAGACCCACCCAGACCCACCCAGACTCACGGAGACCCAGCCAGACCCACCCAGACTCACGTAGACCCACCCAGACCCACCCAGACCAACCCAGACCCACTCAGACCCACGCAGACCCACCCAGACTCACGGAGACCCACCTAGACCCACGCAGACCCACCCAGACCCACCCAGACCCAATGAGAACCACCCAGACCCACTGAGACCATTCCAGACCCACTGAGACCCACCCAGACCCACCCAGACCCACTGAAACCCACCCAGACCCACCCAGACCCACTGAGACCCACCCAGACTCACGGAGACTCACCCAGACCCACCTAGACCCACCGAGACCCATGCAGACCCACGCAGACCCACTGAGACACACCCAGACCCACCCAGACCCATGCAGACCCACCCAGACTCACGGAGACCCACCCAGACCCACCCAGACACACGGAGACCCACCAAGACACAATGAGAACCACCCAGACCCACTGAGACCCACCCAGACCAACCGAGACCCACCCAGACCCACCCAGACCCACTGAGACCCACTGAGACCCACCCAGACCCACCCAGACCCACCCAGACTCACGGAGACCCACCCAGACCCACCCAGACCCACTGAGACCAACCCAGACCCACTGAGACCCACCCAGACCCACTGAGACCCACCCAGACCCACCCAGACTCACAAAGACCCGGCCAGACCAACCCAGACTCACGGAGACCCACCCAGACCCACCCAGACCAACCCAGACCCACCCAGACCCACGCAGAAACACCCAGACTCACGGAGACCCACCCAGACCCACGCAGACCCACCCAGACCCACCCAGACCCACTGAGAACCACCCAGACCCACTGAGACCAATCCAGACCCACTGAGACCCACCCAGACCCACCCAAACCCACCCAGACACACCCAGACACACTGAGAACCACCCAGACCCACTGAGAACCACCCAGACTCACTGAGACCCACCGAGACCCACGAAGACCAACCCAGACCAACTCAGACCCACTGAGACCCACCCAGACCCACCCAGACCCTCCCAGACTCACGGAGACCCACCCAGACACACCCAGACCCACCCATACTCACGGAGAACAACCCAGACCCACGCAGACCCACCCAGACCCACCCAGACCCACCCAGACCAACCCAGACTCACGGAGACCCCCCCAGACCCACGCAGACCCACCCAGACCCACCCAGACCCACCCAGACCCACTGAGACCCACCCAGACCCACTGAGACCCACTTAGACACACTGAGACCCACCTAGACCCACCCAGACTCACGGAGACCCAGCCAGACCCACCCAGACTCACGGAGACCCACCCAGACCCACCAAGACCAACCCAGACCCACCCAGACCCACGCAGACCCACCCAGACCCACCCAGACCCACTGAGACCCACCCAGACCCACCCAGACCCACTTAAACCCACCCAGACCCACTGAGACCAACCCAGACCCACTGAGACCCACCCAGACCCACCCAGACCCACCCAGACGCACCCAGACCCACCCAGACCCACGGAGACCCACCCAGACCAACCCAGACCCACTGAGACCCACACTGACCCACCCAGACCCACCCAGACTCACGGAGACACACCCAGACACACCCAGACACACCAAGACTCACGGAGACCCACCCAGACCCACGCAGACCCACCCAGACCCTCCCAGACCCACTGAGACCAACCCAGACCCACTGAGACCCACCCAGACCCACCCAGACTCACGGAGACCCAGCCAGACCCACCCAGACTCACGTAGACCCACCCAGACCCACCCAGACCAACCCAGACCCACCCAGACCCACGCAGACCCACCCAGACTCACGGAGACCCACCCAGACCCAAGCAGACCCACCCAGACCCACTGAGAACCACCCAGACCCACTGAGACCATTCCAGACCCACTGAGACCCACCCAGACCCACCCAGACCCACCAAGACCCACCCAGACCCACTGAAACCCACCCAGACCCACCCAGACCCACTGAGACCCACCCAGACTCACAGAGACTCACCCTGACCCACCTAGACCCACCGAGACCCATGCAGACCCACGCAGACCCACTGAGACACACCCAGACCCACCCAGACCCACCCAGACCCATGCAGACTCACGGAGACCCACCCAGACCCACCCAGACCCACCCAGACCAACCCAGACCCACCCAGACCCACGCAGAAACACCCAGACTCACGGAGACCCACCCAGACCAACGCAGACCCACCCAGACCCACTGAGAACCACCCAGACCCACTGAGACCAATCCAGACCCACTGAGACCCACCCAGACCCACCCAAACCCACCCAGACTCACCCAGACCCACTGAGAACCACCCAGACTCACTGAGACCCACCGAGACCCACGAAGACCCACCCAGACCAACCCAGACCCACTGAGACCCACCCAGACCCACCCAGACCCACCCAGACCCACGCTGACCCACCCAGACCCACCCAGATCCACCCAGACCCACCCAGACCCACGTAGGGAGACCAACGGAGACCCACCCAGACCCACCCAGACCCACGGAGACCCACCCAGACCCACTGAGACCCACCCAGACCCACTGAGACCCACCCAGACCCACCCAGATTCACCCAGACCCACCCAGACCCACCCAGACCCACGGAGACCCACCCAAACCCACCCAGACTCACGGAGAGCCACCCAGACCAATGCAGACCCACGCAGACCCACCCAGACCCACCCAGACCCACTGAGACCAACCCAGACCCACTGAGACCCACCCAGACCCACTGAGACCCACCCAGACCCACCCAGACTCACGGAGACACAGCCAGACCCACCCAGACCCACAGAGACCCACTGAGACCCACTGAGAACCACCCAGACCCACTGAGACCCAACCAGACCCAACCAGACCCACCCAGACCCACCGAGACCCACTGAGACCCACTGAGAACCACCCAGACCCACTGAGACCCCCCCAGACCCACCCAGACCCACTGAGACGCAACCAGACCCACCCAGACACATCCAGACCCACCCAGACTCACGGAGACCCACCCAGACCCACGCAGACCCACCCAGACCCACTGAGACCCACCCAGACCCACTGAGACCCACCCAGACCCACCCAGACTCACGGAGACCCAGCCAGACCCACCCAGACTCACGGAGATCCACCCAGACCCACCCAGACCCACCCAGACCCACGCAGACCCACCCAGACCCACGCAGACCCACCCAGACTCACGGAGACCCACCCAGACCCACGCAGACCCACCCAGACCCACCCAGACACACTGAGAACAACCCAGACCCACTGAGACCAATCCAGACCCACTGAGACCCACCCAGACCCACCCAGACCCACCCAGACTCACGGCGACCCATCCAGACCCACCCAGACCCACCCAGACCCACCCAGACCCACCCAGACCCACGGAGACCCACTGAGACCCACTGAGACCCACTGAGACCCACTGAGACCCACTGAGACCCACCCAGACCCACCCAGACCAACCCAGACCCACTGAGACCCACCCAGACCCACCCAGACCCACCCAGACCCACCCAGACCCACCCAGACCCACCCAGACCCACCCAGACTCACGGAGACCCACCCAGACACACCCAGACCCACCCAGACTCACGGAGACCAACCCAGACCCACTGAGACCCCCCCAGACCCACCCAGACCCACTGAAACGCAACCAGACCCACCCAGACACATCCAGACCCACCCAGACTCACGGAGACCCACGCAGACCCACCCAGACCCACTAAGACCAACCCAGACCCACTGAGACCCACCCAGACCCACCCAGACTCACGGAGACCCAGCCAGACCCACCCAGACTCACGGAGACCCACCAAGACCCACCCAGACCAACCCAGACCCACCCAGACCCACGCAGACCCACCCAGACTCACGGAGACCCACACAGACCCACACAGACCCACCCAGACCCACCCAGACCCACTGAGAACCACCCAGACCCACTGAGACCAATCCAGACCCACTGAGACCCACCCAGACCCACCCAGACCCACCCAGACGAACCCAGACTCACGGAGAATCACCCAGACCCACGCAGACCCACCAAGACCCACCCAGACCCACGGAGACCCACGGAGACCCACGGAGACCCACTGAGAACCACCCAGACCCACTGAGACCCACCCAGACCCACCGAGACCCACGGAGACCCACCCAGACCAACCCAGACCAACACAGACCCACTGAGACCCACCCAGACCCACCCAGACCCACCCAGACTCACGGAGACCCAGCCAGACACACCCAGACCCACCCAGACTCACGGAGAACAACCCAGACCCACGCAGACCCACCCAGACCCACCCAGACCAACCCAGACTCAAGGAGACCCACCCAGACCCACGCAGACCCACCCAGACCCACCCAGACCCACTGAGACCAACCCAGACCCACTGAGACCCACCCAGACCCACTGAGACCCACCTAGACCCACCCAGACCCTCCCAGACACACCCAGACTCACGGAGAATCACCCAGACCCACGCAGACCCACCAAGACCCACCAAGACCCACCCAGACCCACCCAGACCCACGGAGACCCACGGAGACCCACGGAGACCCACTGAGAACCAGCCAGACCCACTGAGACCCACCCAGACCCACCGAGACCCACGGAGACCCACCCAGACCAACCCAGACCAACTCAGACCCACTGAGACCCACCCAGACCCACCCAGACCCACCCAGACTCACAGAGACACACCCAGACACACCCAGACCCACCCATACTCACGGAGAACAACCCAGACCCACGCAGACCCACCCAGACCAACCCAGACTCACGGAGACCCACCCAGACCCACGCAGACCCACCCAGACCCACCCAGACCCACTGAGACCAACCCAGACCCACTGAGACCCACCCAGACCCACTGAGACCCACCTAGACCCACCCAGACTCACGGAGACCCAGCCAGACCCACCCAGACTCACGGAGACCCACCCAGACCCACCAAGACCAACCCAGACCCACCCAGACCCACGCAGACCCACCCAGACCCACTGAGACCCACCCAGACCCACCCAGAACCACTTAGACCCACCCAGACCCACTGAGACCAACCCAGACCCACTGAGACCCACCCAGACCCACCCAGACCCACCCAGACGCACCCAGACCCACCCAGACCCACGGAGACCCACCCAGACCAACCCAGACCCACTGAGACCCACACTGACCCACCCAGACCCACCCAGACTCACGGAGACACACCCAGACCCACGCAGACCCACCCAGACCCTCCCAGACCCACTGAGACCAACCCAGACCCACTGAGACCCACCCAGACCCAATGAGACCCACCCAGACCCACCCAGACTCACGGAGACCCAGCCAGACCCACCCAGACCCACGGAGACCCACACAGACCCACACAGACCCACCCAGACCCACCCAGACCCACTGAGAACCACCCAGACCCACTGAGACCAATCCAGACCCACTGAGACCCACCCAGACCCACCCAGACCCACCCAGACGAACCCAGACTCACGGAGAATCACCCAGACCCACGCAGACCCACCAAGACCCACCCAGACCCACGGAGACCCACGGAGACCCACTGAGAACCACCCAGACCCACTGAGACCCACCCAGACCCACCGAGACCCAGGGAGACCCACCCAGACCAACCCAGACCAACACAGACCCACTGAGACCCACCCAGACCCACCCAGACCCAGCCAGACTCACGGAGACCCAGCCAGACACACCCAGACCCACCCAGACTCACGGAGAACAACCCAGACCCACGCAGACCCACCCAGACCCACCCAGACCCACCCAGACCCACCCAGACCCACCCAGACCAACCCAGACTCAAGGAGACCCACCCAGACCCACGCAGACCCACCCAGACCCACCCAGACCCACTGAGACCAACCCAGACCCACTGAGACCCACCCAGACCCACTGAGACCCACCTAGACCCACCCAGACCCTCCCAGACACACCCAGACTCACGGAGAATCACCCAGACCCACGCAGACCCACCAAGACCCACCCAGACCCACCCAGACCCACGGAGACCCACGGAGACCCACTGAGAACCAGCCAGACCCACTGAGACCCACCCAGACCCACCGAGACCCACGGAGACCCACCCAGACCAACCCAGACCAACTCAGACCCACTGAGACCCACCCAGACCCACCCAGACCCACCCAGACTCACAGAGACACACCCAGACACACCCAGACCCACCCATACTCACGGAGAACAACCCAGACCCACGCAGACCCACCCAGACCCACCCAGACCCACCCAGACCCACCCAGACCAACCCAGACTCACGGAGACCCACCCAGACCCACGCAGACCCACCCAGACCCACCCAGACCCACTGAGACCAACCCAGACCCACTGAGACCCACCCAGACCCACTGAGACCCACCTAGACCCACCCAGACTCACGGAGACTCACGGAGACCCAGCCAGACCCACCCAGACTCACGGAGACCCACCCAGACCCACCCAGACCAACCCAGACTCAAGGAGACCCACCCAGACCCACGCAGACCCACCCAGACCCACCCAGACCCACTGAGACCAACCCAGACCCAATGAGACCCACCCAGACCCACTGAGACCCACCTAGACACACCCAGACCCTCCCAGACACACCCAGACTCACGGAGAATCACCCAGACCCACGCAGACCCACCAAGACCCACCCAGACCCACCCAGACCCACCCAGACCCACGGAGACCCACGGAGACCCACTGAGAACCAGCCAGACCCACTGAGACCCACCCAGACCCACCGAGACCCACGGAGACCCACCCAGACCAACCCAGACCAACTCAGACCCACTGAGACCCACCCAGACCCACCCAGACCCACCCAGACTCACAGAGACACACCCAGACACACCCAGACCCACCCATACTCACAAAGAACAACCCAGACCCACGCAGACCCACCCAGACCCACCCAGACCCACCCAGACCAACCCAGACTCACGGAGACCCACCCAGACCCACGCAGACCCACCCAGACCCACCCAGACCCACTGAGACCAACCCAGACCCACTGAGACCCACCCAGACCCACTGAGACCCACCTAGACCCACCCAGACTCACGGAGACCCAGCCAGACCCACCCAGACTCACGGAGACCCACCCAGACCCACCAAGACCAACCCAGACCCACCCAGACCCACGCAGACCCACCCAGACCCACCCAGACCCACTGAGACCCACCCAGACCCACCCAGAACCACTTAGACCCACCCAGACCCACTGAGAGCAACCCAGACCCACTGAGACCCACCCAGACCCACCCAGACCCACCCAGACGCACCCAGACCCACCCAGACCCACGGAGACCCACCCAGACCAACCCAGACCCACTGAGACCCACACTGACCCACCCAGACCCACCCAGACTCACGGAGACACACCCAGACCCACGCAGACCCACCCAGACCCTCCCAGACCCACTGAGACCAACCCAGACCCACTGAGACCCACCCAGACCCACTGAGACCCACCCAGACCCACCCAGACTCACTGAGACCCAGCCAGACCCACCCAGACTCACGTAGACCCACCCAGACCCACCTAGACCAACCCAGACCCACCCAGACCCACGCAGACCCACCCAGACTCACGGAGACCCACCCAGACCCACGCAGACCCACCCAGACCCACCCAGACCCACTGAGAACCACCCAGACCCACTGAGACCAATCCAGACCCACCCAGACCCACCCAGACCCACCCAGACCCACGCAGACCAACCCAGACCCACCCAGACCCACTGAAACCCACCCAGACCCACCCAGACCCACTGAGACCCACCCAGACTCACGTAGACCCACCCAGACCCACCCAGACCAACCCAGACCCACCTAGACCCACTGAAACCCACCCAGACCCACCCAGACCCACTGAGACCCACCCAGACTCACGTAGACCCACCCAGACCCACCTAGACCCACCGAGACCCACGCAGACCCACAAAGACCCACTGAGACACACCCAGACCCACCCAGACCCATGAAGACCCACCCAGACTCACGGAGACCCACCCAGACCCACCCAGACCCACCAAGACACACTGAGAACCACCCAGACCCACTGAGACCCACCCAGACCCACCGAGACCCAAGGAGACCCACCCAGACCAACCCAGACCCACCTAGACCCACTGAAACCCACCCAGACCCACCCAGACCCACTGAGACCCACCCAGACTCACGTAGACCCACCCAGACCCACCTAGACCCACCGAGACCCACGCAGACCCACAAAGACCCACTGAGACACACCCAGACCCACCCAGACCCACCCAGACCCATGAAGACCCACCCAGACTCACGGAGACCCACCCAGACCCACCCAGACCCACCAAGACACACTGAGAACCACCCAGACCCACTGAGACCCACCCAGACCCACCGAGACCCACGGAGACCCACCCAGACCAACCCAGACCAACCCAGACCAACCCAGACCCACCCAGACCC
Source organism: Muraenolepis orangiensis (assembly GCA_027704905.1). Classification (NCBI taxonomy): domain Eukaryota; kingdom Metazoa; phylum Chordata; class Actinopteri; order Gadiformes; family Muraenolepididae; genus Muraenolepis; species Muraenolepis orangiensis. The sequence continues at coordinate 57,711 of JANIIK010001717.1, forward strand.
ACCCAGACCCACTGAGACCCACTGAGACCCACTGAGACCCACCCAGACCCACCCAGACTCACGGAGACCCACCCAGACCCACCCAGACCCACTGAGACCAACCCAGACCCACTGAGACCCACCCAGACCCACTGAGACCCACCCAGACCCACCCAGACTCACAAAGACCCGGCCAGACCCACCCAGACTCACGGAGACCCACCCAGACCCACCCAGACCAACCCAGACCCACCCAGACCCACGCAGAAACACCCAGACTCACGGAGACCCACCCAGACCCACGCAGACACATCCAGACCCATCCAGACCCACTGAGAACCACCCAGACCCACTGAGACCAATCCAGACCCACTGAGACCCACCCAGACCTACCCAAACCCACCCAGACCCACCTTGACACACTGAGAACCACCCAGACCCACTGAGAACCACCCAGACTCACTGAGACCCACCGAGACCCACGAAGACCCAACCAGACCAACCCAGACCCACTGAGACCCACCCAGACCCACCCAGACCCACGCTGACCCACCCAGACCCACCCAGATCCACCCAGACCCACCCAGACCCACGGAGGGAGACCAACGGAGACCCACCCAGACCCATCCAGACCCACGGAGACCCACTGAGACCCACTGAGACCCACTGAGACCCACCCAGACCCACCCAGACCCACCCAGATCCACCCAGACCCACCCAGACCCACCCAGACCCACC
>JANIIK010001719.1:0-17943 GCA_027704905.1 Muraenolepis orangiensis
AGTTTTAAATGATTGTAATGTATTTGCTGTTTCTTTAAACTCAATAATGTTCAGCAATAATGTACAAATTAGTTTATAAACAGTAATGTAGAAACATATATGACAAAACATCCAGAAAGACCGGATGCCAGTGAGACCCGGATGTGAGAGGACGCTGGCGTGTTTGTTCGCCGCTTCTCCATTGGAGATCGGAGATTTAATTTTAATATTAACATAGTTTTAACATCAGACTTTTTTCCTGCCTGTTATTTTATCTAGCTACCCCGCTATGTTTTTATGGTTACCTACCTGCTGCACCAGCTATTGTAGCAGCTCGTTACACCAGGTTCCAGTTCACCACTGCCAGCTGTCGCCGCTGCTGTTGGGCCCTCTCCTGACAGCCTGCACTGTGGTTCAACCATCTGCTCGGCGGCTCCACCACTACTACTGTGGGTCTCATCCCGGTCGGCCCTTCAGCTGTCTCGGAGCGGTTTTGGCTGGGACCGCCACCTCTCCGGTTTGCTGCTAGCTAGCCGCCTTCTCGGCTTGTCCCTGCTGCGTTCAGCCTGCTCTGGATAGGACCGCAGCTCAGCAGCCCTCTTAAAGGTCGTCCACCAGCTTTTAACCTGTACATTTCTGGATACGTTTTGATGATTGACCACTGAGATCCCTGGCAGCCTCTCAGCTGTCCCGGAGCGGTTAGCCCTCGTTGGCTAGGACTGCATTTTCTCAACTCGTCAGCAGCTAATGTTGGGCAGCTAGCATCGAGCTAGCTGCGTTTACCCTTCTAAGAGGCAAAGGTACACAACTTCACAGCTTCTCAAACTCACACATGTTGAGGCGCCTTAGGGTAAAGGTTAGGTGTTGGAAACCCATCCCCAAATGAATGGGGAAAGGGAGGTGCACTGTCCATCCCCCATCCGCGTACGTAACCCCGTCCACGAGGGACCGGATTTGGTGCTCCCCTAAATGCCGGCTGTGGTCTGGGTGGACCACGCCTCTTTCGTAACTAACCAGGGTCCACCCAGAGGGGGGAGGATTAGCCTGAAACATAGGGTTAGGGTTAGGGTTAGGTTTGGGGACTGTAGGCCCAGCACCATAAGGTGCTGGGCAGGCACGGGCTCAGGTCCTGTCCTAGGGCTCCCTTAGTGGTTAGAATAAATTAAAATTTAATAAACAGAAGAGAAACAAAACAAAACATTAACAAGGAACAAATAAACAAACAGAAAATCAAAAGTGAAAGGGAAAAAATAAGAGGAAGGTTTTTTATGTTTTTTTTTGGTTATTTTCTAAGTTATGTTGAGGGGATGGGGGAGAAGGAAAAGGGGGTTGGGGTAGGTTAGGGTTGGGTTAAGGTTAGGGTTGGGGTTAGGGTAAGGTTAGGGTTAGGACAGGGGTTGGGGTAAGGGTTGAGGGACGGGTTGGGCTATGGTAAAGGTACCGGGTGAGGGTTAAGATTGGGGTTGGGTTAGGGTTAGGGTTGGGGTTAGGGTTAGGGTTAGGGTTAGAGGTCCAAGGTTTAAACCCTGACGCCGGGAACCGGCGGCAGGATTAATTGCACTGTCCATCATTATCGCCTCCCGGAGAGGGGCAGATCTATCTCTCATTCAGGCCCCCGAGATACAGGGTTAGGGTTAGGGTTAGGGTTAGGGTTAGAGGTTAGGGTTAGGGTTAGGTGTTGGGGTTTGAAACCCATCCCCAAATGAATAGGGATAGGGAGGTGCACTGTCCATCCCCCATCCGCGTACGTAACCCCGTCCACGAGGGACCGGATATGGTGGTCCCCTAAAAGCCGGCTGTGGTCTGGGTGGACCACGTCTCCTTCCGTAACTGACCAGGGTCCACCCAGAGGGGGGAGGGGGATTGGCGCGACGCATTGTTGTGTGTTATTTATTTAAATTATATCTATATGTTTATAGATATATTTGTGTTGATTTGTTAATTTATTTATTATATTCGTTTGGGGGGGTAGGGTCAGGGCCAGGGAATGTGCCAACAGTACGTAACACTTGGTGTTTCTTCTAATAGAAACCTCACGGGGCTTCAACGGGGGAGCAACGCACACACGCGACGGTCATGCGCCGTGTGTGCGCCGAGAAAGTAGAGCGCACACGCAGACTAAATCACGGTTACGTTCACTATGGGGTTAAAACGGACAAAATAAAGGTAGTACTAACACTATTGAATGAATACAATTTAAATGCCAAGTGGTGATTGTCTTTTTGAACTGTTGTTGTTAATGGAAACCTCACGGGAAGTCCGCGAAGGGACAACGCACACACGAGAGAAATGGCCGTACACGCAGACTAAATCACGGTTTGCGTTCACGGTGGGGTTATAAAGGACAAAATAAAGGTTGTACTAACACTATTAAAGTAATATAATATAAATGCTAAGTGGTGATTATCTTAATACACTGTTGTTTTGAATGGAAACCTCATGGGGCGTCAGCGGAGGAACAACGCACACACGTGACGGTAATGCGCCGGGGGAAAGTAGAGCGTTTTTCGTTCACGGTGGGGTTTTGGAGGACAAATAAAAGGTAAGAAAAATACTCACAGTTAAGATAAGTGCCAAGTCGCGACGTTTCGACCTGGTTAGGTCTTCTTCAGGCTAGGCACAATGAACAAAGAAGGACGCTGTCCCTTTGTTTTATAGTGAAAAAACAAAATAAAATAAAAGCACAATGAAAAGAAAGGGTTGGGTTTTGGGTATGTTTGAGCCGAGGCAATGTCTCTTAGCTCTTGGAAAAATGAAGGAAAAATGAAGGACTTTGTAAGGGCAGAAGTGTTCTCTCTTGGTAGGTCTGATCATGAAAGAGGGAAAAAGCGGAAAGGGGGCCTGTATTAGTAGTCTAGGGGGCGGCTCCCTGGCGTAGGATTGGAGCGGAGCTAGGATTTAAAGACACCCACATCCGTGTGTGTTCTCTTTAGTTAGTGGGTTAGGGTTGGGGCCAGAAACACATACACGGTTACTCACGGGGTTCTCGGTAGGGGTTGTCGCGACGTTTCGACCTTGTGTGGTCTTCTTCAGGCTTGATTGTTCTCTCTACACGGCTGGTGGGCTAGTGACAGGGCCAGGGCTAGGCTCGATTCGGGACAGGGCTAGGTCCGGGCTAGGGGGTCGGCTAGTGGCAGGGCCAGGGCTAGGATAGGGCCAGGACCGCGGTCCCTAAACTAGGTGTGGGGTGGGCTAGTGACAGGGCCAGGGCTAGGCTCGATTCGGGACAGGGCTAGGTCCGGGCTAGGGGGTCGGCTAGTGGCAGGGCCAGGGCTAGGATAGGGCCAGGATCGCGGTCCCTAAACTAGGTGTGGGGTGGGCTAGTGACAGGGCCAGGGCTAGGCTCGATTCGGGACAGGGCTAGGTCCGGGCTAGGGGGTCGGCTAGTGGCAGGGCCAGGGCTAGGATAGGGCCAGGATCGCGGTCCCTAAACTAGGTGTGGGGCCGGTGGGTACAGGGCTGGGTCCGGATTCGGGACAGGGCTGGGTCCGGGTTGGGGGGTCGGCTAGTGGTAGGGCCAGGGCTAGGATAGGGCCAGGAGCGCGGTCCCTAAACTAGACAGGGCTGGGGTTGGGTTAAGGTTAGGCCAACACACTGACAAGTCTCCACTGTGTTGCAAACGCAAACTACGAGACGAAATTAACATAAAACGATAGGTCCGATACACAGCCGCGTAAGATAAATCGCGAGGCCACAGTAGGACAAAATAACTATGCACCAACACCAATGAAAGATTAAATAATAAAGCAGAAGCACTAGAAAAAAAACTATCCAAATAAACTGGGCACGATAGATGCATGGACACGCCGGTGTATTCGGAACCTCCCGTGGAGCTTCAGCTGGAGGAACCATGACGCTAACGCGTGGTGATGCGAACGTGGCGTAAAAGCTAGAGCGCCTTTATTTTAAAATACACGTTAGGTGTTGCTTCACATAGTTCCCCACAAAAAAGTATGCTTAGTAAATAGGGTTCGCGGCTAATCAGAGTTGCTTACAGGGTTACTCACGGGTTTCGGTAGAGTTGTCGCGACGCTTCTCGACTTGTGTGGTCTTCTTCAGGCTATGATTGTTCTACTCTACTAAGTAACCATATTAGGCTGGGGTGCTAGTGACAAGGCAGGGCTAGGCTCGATCGGGACAGGGCTAGGTCCGCGGGCTAGGGATTGAGTCTTTTTGAGCGCCTTTAGATAACTCTCATTTGTTTAAAACCAGCCCTCCTGGCAGAGCGCAGCGGCTTATAGGATAGCCGCGACCAGGAGCGCGTTCGAGGGGTCCCCTAAACTAGGGTGTGGGGTAGAGTAGTGAAAGGGCCAGGGCTAGCTCGAACATTAGACCGCGGAACATGGCTAGCCGTCGACGGCGAGGTTAGACGGTAGGTCCGGCTAGTACTTAAGTGAGCAGGGCCCAGGGCTAAGCTGATAAATGAGCAGATATCGCTCTGGTCCATAAAACTAGGTGTGGTCGGCGGTGGGTACAGGGCTGCGCGTTCCAGGATTCGCGTTGGGACTAGGGCCTGCAGGTTCTGGGTGGGGGTCAGCTAAGTGGTACGGGCCGAGGCTAGGATAGGCGCCGGAGCGCGGGGCCCGATGACCCATACTAGACTAGGCAGACGGAATTCCTTGACGGGTTGGGCTTCAAGGTTACGGCATTGAGAGGGATGCGGGTTAGCGTAAAGTTATGGCATCGTTGGGCACGGTGGATAGGGCCAGGATCGCGGTCCCTAAACCAGAAAAAAAGGATGGGTAGGCGGGTGAGAGGACAAAAAGTTGGTCGGGAACGGCGCAGAAGCTCCAGAGCATGTGAACAGAGGATGCCACAGGGCTCGGTTAGCGCTTGTTGAGAGGCTTTGAAACCACCCAAGAATGCGGAATAGGGGTAGTCCCGTCCATCTCCTGTGCCACAACGCAACACACTTTGAATGTTACGCCGGGATGGCAAACGCACACACGGATGAACGAAATTAACATAAAAGTGGCAGTACAGCGGAATTAAACTGCGGGCCACTATGAGGAGAAAATAACTAATGCCACCAACACCAATGAAGAATGATTAAATAATAAAATTGCTAGAAGCCAAGTGGCCGATGTAGACTAGCCAATGACACCGCGTAGCTCTTCGGAACTTCGTTCAGGGATGCTTCAGCGGAGGAACAATGCGTCCTAATCGCGTGCAGTGATTGCGAGGGAAAAGTAGAAGCGCCTATATTTTATTTAATACTACGTTGGTGCTGTATAAGGCGGCAAAAAAAGTTGTTATTAAACAGGGTCGCGTGTATCAGAGTTGCATACAGGCGTACTCACGCGGTCTTCGTACCTTTGGCTCCAGCGCGCGGTCATGTCGCGACGTTTCGACCTGCTGTGGTACATTCTTCTAGGCTTGATTGTTACTCTTGCTACGACGGCCTGTGTGGGCCTAAGTGACAAGGCCAGGGCACTATTGAGAGCCGCGATTCGGCGCACAAAGCGGCTATATGGTAGGGCTAGGGTGGATCGGCACTTATTGCTCGTGGCAGGTCAATAAATTACGGCCAGCCGGCCTTAGGTATAGAGGCAGGAGCGCGGTCCCTAAACTAGTGTGGGGTGGGCTAGTGATCAGGGCCAGTCGGCTAGGCCTCGATTTCGGGACAGGGCTAAGCACCCGTCTCTTCGCGGCTAGCTACGGGAGTTGGACCCTCCAGTCGGCAGGGCCAGCGGCAGCGATAGGGCAGGATCGGTGGTCCCTAAACTAGGTGTGCGGGGTCGGGCTAGGTACAGGTTCTGAGGTCGGATTGGTCGACAGTGGCTGGAGTCCCGGGTTGGGTCGTCCATCAGAAGTGGTAAGGGCCAGGCAGTAGGATAGGCAGCGAGCGCCAGGATTCCCTTTAAACTAGACAGCGGCCTGAGCGGGTCTGGGTTAAGTCGGTTATGAGCATTAGGCGATCAGGCGCGGCGGAAGAGGGAGGACGGGCGAGCAGGGGGGGGCGAAAGGGGGACGGGAGGGGAGGGGGCGAGAGCCGGGACAGCCCCCCGCACGCGGGGGCGGGGACGGGAAAAAGAACGAGGAGACGGGAGTGCGGTTAAGCGCAGGGTTAGCGGTTATGAGTGGTTGGGCCAGCGGAGGTTAGTTTAGGGTCCAGTGATCGCAGGTCCCTAAACCTCAGAAAAAAAAGCGGTGGGCCGGGTGGGAGAGCGAAAAACAAGTCGCCGCGCGCCGGCGCCAGATGGGTGAACAGAGGGAGGAACACCGCGCGCCTGCGCTAGGTGCTTGGGGTTTTTTTTTTTTTGAAACCATCCCAAATGCAATGGTGATAGGGACGAGTGCACATGTTTTTTTTTTTTTTCCATCTGTCCTGTCCACATAGCAACACACTGAAGTCCGCGTAGCTGGCAACCGCCACACACGAGACGAAATTTAACATTAAAAGTGGACGTTACACGCGGGATTTTTAAATCGCGGGCCACAGCAGGACAAAATAACTATGCAACACAAAACCAATGAATATTGATATTAAATATAAAATGCACGAAGCCAAGTGGCGATAGACGCATGAGCACGCCGTTATGTCATTCGGAACTCGTGCGGCTCAGCGAACAGCAGGCCAACAATCGCGCTACGTCGTGGTGATGCCGACGGAATAGAGTAGTAGCCGCTTTTATTGAAAGTACACGTCTGGTGTGTTTAAGGTGGTGCCCCCGTTGTATTAAATGGGGTCGGTAATCAGAGTGTGCATACAGGTTTACTCACGGGCGTCTCGGTAGGAGTCTGTCGCGACGTGTTTTCGAGCCTTGATATAGTGTAGCGGCCTTTTCAGGCTTGATTGTCTCTCTACACGATTCTGGTGGGACCTATGATGACAAGGGCCAGCGGGCTAGGATCGATCGGCGACAGCGGTAGCTAATATATAATAAAGTGCCGGCCTAGGGTTGGGTTCGGCTAGGTAGTGGCAGGGCAGGGCTAGGATAGGGCCCAGTTTCCACTGCAGCGCTGGCCTCCCTAAACTACGGTGTGCGGGTGGTGCTAGTGACAGGAGCCATGGGACCTAGCGCGAGTCGAGGACAGATTCAAAGGCTAGGAGGTCCGGGCTAGCAGCGGGTCGGCTAGTGGCAGGCCGGCACCAGGGCTTAGGATAGGCGCAAGCGATCGAACGGGGGTCCCTCAAACTAGCCAAGCGTAGGGAGCCCGGTGGGTACAGGGACTAGGGTCCGCGATTCGAGGGACAGGGCTGAGTCCGGTGTTGTGGGGACGTCAGCTAGTGCGTAGGAGCCAGGGCTAGGATAGGGCCAGGAGCGCCGCGCTGAATCCCTAACAATAGACAGGACTTGGGGTGAGGCGTTAGGTTAGGGACCATTTAGGTTTAGCGTGGGTGGGGTTAGGGTTAGGTGTTAGGCGCCAGAAGTGAGGGTATAGGGCCAGGATCGAGGCCGTCCCATAAACAGAAAAAAGGGGGGGGGGTCGTCTTGAGGAGAGGAAAAAAAAAGTATATCGCTCGGGCGCAGGCAGAGGTGGACTAAGAGAGGCACGGGACATGCAGCTTAGGTGTTGGGGTTGAAACCATCCCCAAATGAAGACCGGGGATATAGCATGGGAGTGCATCGGTCCATCTACCTGATCCACATACGCAAACCACACCATAAAACCTGCTGACGGGGAACGTACCCGTCGTGTGAACAAACGACACACGAGACAAAACTAGTAAATAATGAATATGTGCGTCACGCTACACGCGGAAATTAAATCGGCGGACCACAGAGGACAAATAGGACTAATGTTGCACCAACACCATTAAAAGGGATAGAGTGCCAGGATAGCCATAGTGGCGATAAACTAGCAATGAGAGCCGTATGCGATAGGCGAACCTCGTGGAGGCCCTTCCAGCAGTGCAGGAACAACGCAACTAAAGTCGTAGCGTGATCCATGACCGGAGAAAATATAGAGACGCTCCCTTATTAAATATATTCACGGTGGAGTGTAAAGGAGCCCAAGTAAAGGGGGGGGGGGGGGGGGGGCGTGCTTAATATTTGAGGCTCTGGTTATCAGAGCGTGTATTGCATTGTTGCTACTCACGGGGTTAATCCAGTCAAGGCGTATGCGCGCCGTTTCGACCGCTGTAGTGAGTACTTACTTCAGGCTTTATTGTACTCTCGTTCATCAGCGGTGGTGAACTCGAGGCTAGCTAACCTAGGTGACCAGGGCCTTCGATTCGCGGACAGGGCTGGTGTCCGGGGTAACAAGGGCCAGGGCTAGCCGCTTCGATTCGCCGAACTCGGGCTCTGGGGGGGTGGGGCGGGGAGGGGGGGGGGCGGGGGCGGGTTTATTTTTTTCTTTTTTTTTTCCTTCTTTTTTTTTTTTTTTTTTTTTTTTTTTCTTTTGGGGGGGGGGGGGGGCGGCGGGGGGGAGGGGGGGGGAGGGGGTGGTTTGTTGGGGGGGGGGGAGGCAGTTCCGGGGTCAGGGGGTCGAGGTAGTGCAGGGCCACGAGCTACATGGATGAGGCGCCCAGGATTTCGCAGCGGTCCCCTTAAACGTACGGGTGCGGAGCCCGGGTGGGATACATGTGGTCCTGGGTCTGCGATCGGACTCGGGCTGGGCTCATGGCGTCGTTAGGGGGTCGGAATAGTGAGTCTAGGTTACTGGGTCGCGGGTTGGGGCCAGGGATGTAGGAAAGGTCCATGGATCATCCGGTCCCTAAACTAGACAGGGCTGGAGCGTCCGGGCCAGGTTAGGCCCACTGCCCTCGTGGCAGACACGGGCTCGTGAGTTAGAGAGCCTACTGTGCTAAGTGTTATGGGTTAAGGTAGGCATAGGTGAGGTGGGCGGTGGTTAGGCGTTTAGTGTTTTGTTTCTTTTTCGGAGCAGGGAGGGTTATAGGGCCAGGATCGCTAGGTCGCATCTAAACTAAGAAAATAAAAGTTCCCCCCCCCTGATACAAAAAGACGAAGTGAAAAAAATGCGTGCGGGTCGGCGTCCACAGAGGTGAACAGAGGGGAGGCACGGGGCTGGACTGCCGTTAGGTGTTGTGAGGTTGAGAAACCCACCCCAAATTGAAATGGGGATAAGGATATTCTGGGGAGTGCTACGCTCCATCTCTCTGTCCACTATACGCAAACCACACACCAAAACCTCGACGGGGAAGTCCGCTGTGTGCGACAAACGCAACACGCGAGGGACAAAACTAACATAATAGCTCGTAGGCCGTACACACTAGCGGACTGAAATGCGGGACCACACAGAGAGACAAATAGACTAAATGTTGCACCAACCACCAGTTCAAAATGATATGAGTGCAGATGCCAGCAGTGCGCCGATTACACTGAAGTGAGGACGCCGCATTGCGCAATAGCGGAAACCCCGATGGCGCGTCTTCAGCGACGTAGGAACAACGCTTTCCGCTACCGTCGTGCAGTGATGCGACCGGGATAAAATAGAGCGCTCTCTATAATATATTCCCGGTGGAGTGCTTTAAGGGGCAAAGAAAGCGTGTCTATGTTTGCGGCTCGGTAATCAGCCGAGTTTTAATCATGGGTACTCACGGAGCGTTCTCGTAGGGGCTTGGTCGCGGACGTTATCGACCTTGTGCGCGTCTTCTTTCAGGCTTTATCGTGTACCTACTCGCGTTCTCATAGGGCGTGGCTGGGCTAGTAACAGGGCCAGAGGCTTCGATTCGGCGACATGGGTTTGTGTTGACGCTGGAGTCCGGGGCGTAACAGGCGCCAGGGCTAAGGCTTCGATCTCTGGCAGACCGGGCTGGGACTCTGGGTCAGGGGCGTCCGGACTATGCAGCGTCACACAAGGTATTATCCCCCCAAACTGGCAGGCCAGGGCTAATAGGAATAGGCCCAGGATCAGCCGGGTCCCTAAAAACTAGGTGTGGCCGGCCGGTGCCAGGTACAGGGCTGCGAGTCATACGGATTCTGGGACGAGCTGAATGGCGATCCCTGGTGTTAAAGGGAGGTTCGGTCTAAGTGCGATAGCTAAGGTTACTGGGTCCGGGTATGGGGGCCAGGGCTAGCGATCAGCCGGCCCAGCTCGATTCGCTAAGGGTCCCCTAAACTCGGACATGGGCGTGCGGTCCGCGCCAGGTACGGCACTAGGGCAGGACAATGACGCTTGTGGTGTCGTTCTTATCTAGCCTATTGGATAGGATGTGGTTAAGGTTAGGCATAGGTGGGTGGGGTTTAGGATGTTAGGTGTTAGCCGAGCAGTGAGGGATATAGAGGCCAGGATCGCCGGTCCCTAAACCTCCACAAAAAAGGTTGAAAATAAAGAGTGTGAAAATAAAATGGTGAGGGGCGGCGCAGAGTAGGTGAACAGAGGAGGCTACGCGGCTGGCCTAGGGTGTGTCAGCTGGCGCTTAGGACAGAAACCCACCCCCAAATGATGATGGAGGATAGGGTGACGTTGCACCTGTGCCATCAATCCACCTGTCCACATACGCAAACCCCACACAAACTCGCAATGCGACCGGGTAATGCTCCGCTGTGTGCCCAAACGCTACCATCTCCCCCCCCGAGACAAACTACATAATAGTTCTTATAAGTGGCCGTACACGCGGCTATTAAATCGCGGACCACAGAGGACAAAATAGACTAAATGTTGCACCAACACCATTAAAATGATAGAGTGCAAGATGCCACAAAGTGGCGATAAATGAATGAGACGCCGTTGCGATAGGGAACCTCGTGAGGGCTTCAGCGGAAGGAACAACGCACTAACGTCGGTGGGTGTATGCGACCGGGAAAAATAGAGCGCTCTTTTAATATATTCACGGTGGAGTGTTAAGGGGCAAAGAAAGGTGTTATATTTTGGGCTCGTATCAGAGGTTTATTCATGTGTACCACGGGGTTCTCAGTAGGGCGTTGTCGCGACGTTTCGACCTTGTGTGGTCTTCTTCAGGCTTTATTGTTTACTCTCGTTACCATTCGGGTGGTGGGCTAGTAACAGGGCCAGGGCCTTCGATTCGGGACAGGGCTGGGTCCGGGGTAAACAGGGCCAGGGCTAGGCTCGATTCGGGACCGGGTGGGTCCGGGTCAGGGGTGTCGGCTTTAGTGGCAGGGCCAGGGCATAGGATAGGGCCAGGATCGCGGTCCCTAACCTATGGTGTGGGGCCGGTGGGTACAGGGCTGGGTCTGGATTCGGGACCGGGGCTGGGTCCGGGTCTAGGGGGGTCGAGGCTAGTGGTCTAGGTTCTGGCGTCCGGGCTTGGGGCCGAGGGCTAGGATAGGGCCAGGATCGCGCGGGTCCCTAAACTAGACAGGGCTGGGTCCGGGCCAGGTAGGCACTGGGCAGACACGGCTGTGTGTGGAGGCCTATGGTAGGTTGGGTTAAGGTTAGGCATAGGTGGGTGGGGTTAGGGTTAGGTGTTGGGCAGGAGGGTATAGGGCCAGGATCGCGGTCCCTAAACTAGAAAAAAAAGGTGAAAAAAGAGGTGAAAAAATGGTGCGGGCGGCGCAGAGGTGAACAGAGGAGGCACGGGCTGGTTAGGTGTTGGGGTTAGAAACCCACCCCCAAATGAATGGGGATAGGGGAGTGCACTGTCCATCTCCTGTCCACATACGCAAACCACACCAAAACCTCGCGGGAAGTCCGTGTGTGACAAACGCACACACGAGACAAAACTAAATAATAAGTGGCCGTACACGCGGATTAAATCGCGGACCACAGAGGACAAAATAGACTAAATGTTGCACCAACACCATTAAAATGATAGAGTGCAGATGCCAAGTGGCGATAAACTGAATGAGACGCCGTTGCGATAGGGAACCTCGTGGGGCTTCAGCGGAGGAACAACGCACTAACGTCGTGGTGATGCGACCGGGAAAAATAGAGCGCTCTTTTAATATATTCACGGTGGAGTGTTAAGGGGCAAAGAAAGGTGTTATATTTTGGGCTCGGTATCAGAGGTTTATTCATGTGTACTCACGGGGTTCTCAGTAGGGGTTGTCGCGACGTTTCGACCTTGTGTGGTCTTCTTCAGGCTTTATTGTACTCTCGTTCCATCGGGTGGTGGGCTAGTAACAGGGCCAGGGCTTCGATTCGGGACAGGGCTGGGTCCGGGGTAACAGGGCCAGGGCTAGGCTTCGATTCGGGACCGGGCTGGGTCCGGGTCAGGGGGTCGGCTAGTGGCAGGGCCAGGGCTAGGATAGGGCCAGGATCGCGGTCCCTAAACTAGGTGTGGGGCCGGTGGGTACAGGGCTGGGTCTGGATTCGGGACCGGGCTGGGTCCGGGTTAGGGGGTCGGCTAGTGGTCTAGGTTCTGGGTCCGGGTTGGGGCCAGGGCTAGGATAGGGCCAGGATCGCGGTCCCTAAACTAGACAGGGCTGGGTCCGGGCCAGGTAGGCACTGGGCAGACACGGCTGTGGTGAGGCCTATGGTAGGTTGGGTTAAGGTTAGGCATAGGTGGGTGGGGTTAGGGTTAGGTGTTGGGCAGGAGGGTATAGGGCCAGGATCGCGGTCCCTAAACTAGAAAAAAAAGGTGAAAAAAGAGGTGAAAAAATGGTGCGGGCGGCGCAGAGGTGAACAGAGGAGGCACGGGCTGGTTAGGTGTTGGGGTTAGAAACCCACCCCCAATGAATGGGGATAGGGGAGTGCACTGTCCATCTCCTGTCCACATACGCAAACCACACCAAAACCTCGCGGGAAGTCCGTGTGTGACAAACGCACACACGAGACAAAACTAAATAATAAGTGGCCGTACACGCGGATTAAATCGCGGACCACAGAGGACAAAATAGACTAAATGTTGCACCAACACCATTAAAATGATAGAGTGCAGATGCCAAGTGGCGATAAACTGAATGAGACGCCGTTGCGATAGGGAACCTCGTGGGGCTTCAGCGGAGGAACAACGCACTAACGTCGTGGTGATGCGACCGGGAAAAATAGAGCGCTCTTTTAATATATTCACGGTGGAGTGTTAAGGGGCAAAGAAAGGTGTTATATTTTGGGCTCGGTATCAGAGGTTTATTCATGTGTACTCACGGGGTTCTCAGTAGGGGTTGTCGCGACGTTTCGACCTTGTGTGGTCTTCTTCAGGCTTTATTGTACTCTCGTTCCATCGGGTGGTGGGCTAGTAACAGGGCCAGGGCTTCGATTCGGGACAGGGCTGGGTCCGGGGTAACAGGGCCAGGGCTAGGCTTCGATTCGGGACCGGGCTGGGTCCGGGTCAGGGGGTCGGCTAGTGGCAGGGCCAGGGCTAGGATAGGGCCAGGATCGCGGTCCCTAAACTAGGTGTGGGGCCGGTGGGTACAGGGCTGGGTCTGGATTCGGGACCGGGCTGGGTCCGGGTTAGGGGGTCGGCTAGTGGTCTAGGTTCTGGGTCCGGGTTGGGGCCAGGGCTAGGATAGGGCCAGGATCGCGGTCCCTAAACTAGACAGGGCTGGGTCCGGGCCAGGTAGGCACTGGGCAGACACGGCTGTGGTGAGGCCTATGGTAGGTTGGGTTAAGGTTAGGCATAGGTGGGTGGGGTTAGGGTTAGGTGTTGGGCAGGAGGGTATAGGGCCAGGATCGCGGTCCCTAAACTAGAAAAAAAAGGTGAAAAAAGAGGTGAAAAAATGGTGCGGGCGGCGCAGAGGTGAACAGAGGAGGCACGGGCTGGTTAGGTGTTGGGGTTAGAAACCCACCCCCAAATGAATGGGGATAGGGGAGTGCACTGTCCATCTCCTGTCCACATACGCAAACCACACCAAAACCTCGCGGGAAGTCCGTGTGTGACAAACGCACACACGAGACAAAACTAAATAATAAGTGGCCGTACACGCGGATTAAATCGCGGACCACAGAGGACAAAATAGACTAAATGTTGCACCAACACCATTAAAATGATAGAGTGCAGATGCCAAGTGGCGATAAACTGAATGAGACGCCGTTGCGATAGGGAACCTCGTGGGGCTTCAGCGGAGGAACAACGCACTAACGTCGTGGTGATGCGACCGGGAAAAATAGAGCGCTCTTTTAATATATTCACGGTGGAGTGTTAAGGGGCAAAGAAAGGTGTTATATTTTGGGCTCGGTATCAGAGGTTTATTCATGTGTACTCACGGGGTTCTCAGTAGGGGTTGTCGCGACGTTTCGACCTTGTGTGGTCTTCTTCAGGCTTTATTGTACTCTCGTTCCATCGGGTGGTGGGCTAGTAACAGGGCCAGGGCTTCGATTCGGGACAGGGCTGGGTCCGGGGTAACAGGGCCAGGGCTAGGCTTCGATTCGGGACCGGGCTGGGTCCGGGTCAGGGGGTCGGCTAGTGGCAGGGCCAGGGCTAGGATAGGGCCAGGATCGCGGTCCCTAAACTAGGTGTGGGGCCGGTGGGTACAGGGCTGGGTCTGGATTCGGGACCGGGCTGGGTCCGGGTTAGGGGGTCGGCTAGTGGTCTAGGTTCTGGGTCCGGGTTGGGGCCAGGGCTAGGATAGGGCCAGGATCGCGGTCCCTAAACTAGACAGGGCTGGGTCCGGGCCAGGTAGGCACTGGGCAGACACGGCTGTGGTGAGGCCTATGGTAGGTTGGGTTAAGGTTAGGCATAGGTGGGTGGGGTTAGGGTTAGGTGTTGGGCAGGAGGGTATAGGGCCAGGATCGCGGTCCCTAAACTAGAAAAAAAAGGTGAAAAAAGAGGTGAAAAAATGGTGCGGGCGGCGCAGAGGTGAACAGAGGAGGCACGGGCTGGTTAGGTGTTGGGGTTAGAAACCCACCCCCAAATGAATGGGGATAGGGGAGTGCACTGTCCATCTCCTGTCCACATACGCAAACCACACCAAAACCTCGCGGGAAGTCCGTGTGTGACAAACGCACACACGAGACAAAACTAAATAATAAGTGGCCGTACACGCGGATTAAATCGCGGACCACAGAGGACAAAATAGACTAAATGTTGCACCAACACCATTAAAATGATAGAGTGCAGATGCCAAGTGGCGATAAACTGAATGAGACGCCGTTGCGATAGGGAACCTCGTGGGGCTTCAGCGGAGGAACAACGCACTAACGTCGTGGTGATGCGACCGGGAAAAATAGAGCGCTCTTTTAATATATTCACGGTGGAGTGTTAAGGGGCAAAGAAAGGTGTTATATTTTGGGCTCGGTATCAGAGGTTTATTCATGTGTACTCACGGGGTTCTCAGTAGGGGTTGTCGCGACGTTTCGACCTTGTGTGGTCTTCTTCAGGCTTTATTGTACTCTCGTTCCATCGGGTGGTGGGCTAGTAACAGGGCCAGGGCTTCGATTCGGGACAGGGCTGGGTCCGGGGTAACAGGGCCAGGGCTAGGCTTCGATTCGGGACCGGGCTGGGTCCGGGTCAGGGGGTCGGCTAGTGGCAGGGCCAGGGCTAGGATAGGGCCAGGATCGCGGTCCCTAAACTAGGTGTGGGGCCGGTGGGTACAGGGCTGGGTCTGGATTCGGGACCGGGCTGGGTCCGGGTTAGGGGGTCGGCTAGTGGTCTAGGTTCTGGGTCCGGGTTGGGGCCAGGGCTAGGATAGGGCCAGGATCGCGGTCCCTAAACTAGACAGGGCTGGGTCCGGGCCAGGTAGGCACTGGGCAGACACGGCTGTGGTGAGGCCTATGGTAGGTTGGGTTAAGGTTAGGCATAGGTGGGTGGGGTTAGGGTTAGGTGTTGGGCAGGAGGGTATAGGGCCAGGATCGCGGTCCCTAAACTAGAAAAAAAAGGTGAAAAAAGAGGTGAAAAAATGGTGCGGGCGGCGCAGAGGTGAACAGAGGAGGCACGGGCTGGTTAGGTGTTGGGGTTAGAAACCCACCCCCAAATGAATGGGGATAGGGGAGTGCACTGTCCATCTCCTGTCCACATACGCAAACCACACCAAAACCTCGCGGGAAGTCCGTGTGTGACAAACGCACACACGAGACAAAACTAAATAATAAGTGGCCGTACACGCGGATTAAATCGCGGACCACAGAGGACAAAATAGACTAAATGTTGCACCAACACCATTAAAATGATAGAGTGCAGATGCCAAGTGGCGATAAACTGAATGAGACGCCGTTGCGATAGGGAACCTCGTGGGGCTTCAGCGGAGGAACAACGCACTAACGTCGTGGTGATGCGACCGGGAAAAATAGAGCGCTCTTTTAATATATTCACGGTGGAGTGTTAAGGGGCAAAGAAAGGTGTTATATTTTGGGCTCGGTATCAGAGGTTTATTCATGTGTACTCACGGGGTTCTCAGTAGGGGTTGTCGCGACGTTTCGACCTTGTGTGGTCTTCTTCAGGCTTTATTGTACTCTCGTTCCATCGGGTGGTGGGCTAGTAACAGGGCCAGGGCTTCGATTCGGGACAGGGCTGGGTCCGGGGTAACAGGGCCAGGGCTAGGCTTCGATTCGGGACCGGGCTGGGTCCGGGTCAGGGGGTCGGCTAGTGGCAGGGCCAGGGCTAGGATAGGGCCAGGATCGCGGTCCCTAAACTAGGTGTGGGGCCGGTGGGTACAGGGCTGGGTCTGGATTCGGGACCGGGCTGGGTCCGGGTTAGGGGGTCGGCTAGTGGTCTAGGTTCTGGGTCCGGGTTGGGGCCAGGGCTAGGATAGGGCCAGGATCGCGGTCCCTAAACTAGACAGGGCTGGGTCCGGGCCAGGTAGGCACTGGGCAGACACGGCTGTGGTGAGGCCTATGGTAGGTTGGGTTAAGGTTAGGCATAGGTGGGTGGGGTTAGGGTTAGGTGTTGGGCAGGAGGGTATAGGGCCAGGATCGCGGTCCCTAAACTAGAAAAAAAAGGTGAAAAAAGAGGTGAAAAAATGGTGCGGGCGGCGCAGAGGTGAACAGAGGAGGCACGGGCTGGTTAGGTGTTGGGGTTAGAAACCCACCCCCAAATGAATGGGGATAGGGGAGTGCACTGTCCATCTCCTGTCCACATACGCAAACCACACCAAAACCTCGCGGGAAGTCCGTGTGTGACAAACGCACACACGAGACAAAACTAAATAATAAGTGGCCGTACACGCGGATTAAATCGCGGACCACAGAGGACAAAATAGACTAAATGTTGCACCAACACCATTAAAATGATAGAGTGCAGATGCCAAGTGGCGATAAACTGAATGAGACGCCGTTGCGATAGGGAACCTCGTGGGGCTTCAGCGGAGGAACAACGCACTAACGTCGTGGTGATGCGACCGGGAAAAATAGAGCGCTCTTTTAATATATTCACGGTGGAGTGTTAAGGGGCAAAGAAAGGTGTTATATTTTGGGCTCGGTATCAGAGGTTTATTCATGTGTACTCACGGGGTTCTCAGTAGGGGTTGTCGCGACGTTTCGACCTTGTGTGGTCTTCTTCAGGCTTTATTGTACTCTCGTTCCATCGGGTGGTGGGCTAGTAACAGGGCCAGGGCTTCGATTCGGGACAGGGCTGGGTCCGGGGTAACAGGGCCAGGGCTAGGCTTCGATTCGGGACCGGGCTGGGTCCGGGTCAGGGGGTCGGCTAGTGGCAGGGCCAGGGCTAGGATAGGGCCAGGATCGCGGTCCCTAAACTAGGTGTGGGGCCGGTGGGTACAGGGCTGGGTCTGGATTCGGGACCGGGCTGGGTCCGGGTTAGGGGGTCGGCTAGTGGTCTAGGTTCTGGGTCCGGGTTGGGGCCAGGGCTAGGATAGGGCCAGGATCGCGGTCCCTAAACTAGACAGGGCTGGGTCCGGGCCAGGTAGGCACTGGGCAGACACGGCTGTGGTGAGGCCTATGGTAGGTTGGGTTAAGGTTAGGCATAGGTGGGTGGGGTTAGGGTTAGGTGTTGGGCAGGAGGGTATAGGGCCAGGATCGCGGTCCCTAAACTAGAAAAAAAAGGTGAAAAAAGAGGTGAAAAAATGGTGCGGGCGGCGCAGAGGTGAACAGAGGAGGCACGGGCTGGTTAGGTGTTGGGGTTAGAAACCCACCCCCAAATGAATGGGGATAGGGGAGTGCACTGTCCATCTCCTGTCCACATACGCAAACCACACCAAAACCTCGCGGGAAGTCCGTGTGTGACAAACGCACACACGAGACAAAACTAAATAATAAGTGGCCGTA
>JANIIK010001721.1:7500-22000 GCA_027704905.1 Muraenolepis orangiensis
GATGAGGAGACGAGGAGACGAGGAGATGAGGAGACGAGGAGATGAGGAGACGAGGAGAGGAGGAGAGGAGGAGATGAGGAGAGGAGGAGAGGAGGATACTAGGAGATGAGGAGAGGAGGAGAGGAGGAGACGAGGAGATGAGGAGACGAGGAGACGAGGAGATGAGGAGACGAGGAGAGGAGGAGAGGAGGAGATGAGGAGAGGAGGAGAGGAGGATACTAGGAGATGAGGATACGAGGAGATGAGGAGAGGAGGAGATGAGGAGATGAGGAGATGAGGAGACGAGGAGATGAGGATACGAGGAGATGAGGATACGAGGAGAGGAGGAGAGGAGGAGATGAGGAGAGGAGAGAGGAGCGAGGAGAGGAGGATACGAGGAGAGGAGGAGATGAGGAGATGAGGAGATGAGGAGAGGAGGAGATGAGGAGATGAGGAGAGGAGGAGAGGAGGAGAGGAGAGGAGGAGACGAGGAGATGAGGAGATGAGGAGAGGAGGATACGAGGAGAGGAGGAGAGGAGGAGAGAGGAGAGGAGGAGAGAGGAGAGAGGAGAGGAGGATACGAGGAGATGAGGAGAGGAGGAGATGAGGAGAGGAGGAGATGAGGAGAGGAGGAGAGGAGGATACGAGGAGATGAGGAGAGGAGGAGAGGAGGAGAGGAGGAGAGAGGAGAGAGGAGAGAGGAGAGGAGGAGAGGAGGAGAGGAGGAGATGAGGAGACGAGGAGATGAGGAGAGGAGGAGATGAGGAGAGGAGGAGAGAGAGAGAGAGGAGGAGATGAGGAGAGGAGGAGATGAGGAGATGAGGAGAGGAGGATACGAGGAGATGAGGAGACGAGGAGAGGAGGATACGAGGAGATGAGGAGACGAGAGAGAGGAGAGAGGAGACGAGGAGAGGAGGAGAGGAGGAGATGAGGAGATGAGGAGAGGAGGATACGAGGAGATGAGGAGATGAGGAGATGAGGAGATGAGGAGATGAGGAGGGAGGAGATGAGGAGAGGAGAATAGTTGTCTCACGGGGACCGACGATCAATTAAAGGCAGAATTCGGGGCCTGAATGGTGCAGCCGTTATGTGACTTTATTAACTCTTATGTTGATTCTGCTTAATGTTTCATATTTATGGCGTTGAATATGGATCATAATGTGCATCGAGGTGTAAATATAGTAGGAATGCATTCTAGTTGATAGTTTATATTCATGCTGACGGTAGAGCAATGGCAAATATATACAAATATACATATATTTATATATATATGTATATATATATATATATGTATATATATCTGTATATATGTATATATGTGGCCTATATACATATATATATACATATACATATACGTATATATAGGCCATTGCTCTACCGTAAGCATAAATATAAACTATCAACTAGAATATAATATAAATATATAAATATATATATATATAAATATATATAAATCTAAATAAATAAATAAATATATATATATATAAACATAGGTCACCGGCAGAGAGCCCAGCTGGGGGAGAGGAGAGATCAGTGTGGTGAGTGGGGATGGAGAGAGACGGTGGTTGCTTGCATACAATGTTTAGAACATTTTGGAATATTTGAGAACATTTTAAACTTTCCGTTTTATATCAATTTATAAAGGCCCTTTTGTTCAACCTTTTTTGTGACAATAAACCACATGTATTTTCTAAAGAAGGACTCAGAAGTGCGTTGGGAAGCGACCACCTGCTCACTGAACCTTACCTGCAATAACACACACATAGCAGGCCGCTACGTCCAATAATAAACAGAAGATCGCCATGGCAACGGGATGGTTGCCATGGGTAGAAGGCTGTTTGTTCAGATATCGTTGAACTAATAACGGCCTCTTGCTATGAAGTTTATGTTATTGATGACACACACCGATCTCAGTGTGTGTGTGTGTGTGTGTTCCCGGCCTCTCTGTCCAGCTCAGAGTGCAGAACACCCAACACCCTCACCTCAACACCACCTCAACACCACCCTAACATCACCCTAACATCACCTCAACACCACCCATCACCCCGACACTCTCAAACCTCTAAACCCCGTGCCTCCCCTCCCCCACACCACGGCTCCTCCCAGCCAATCAGCCGATGGTAATGAAACTGTTAATGCTAATCTTTACAGCGCACGGTGGAGTCGGCCGTGGATGCGCGCTAAGCTAACCTCCTCCCCCCCCTCCCCCCAACGGTGATTTAATTACCTCCCCCTCTCTCCTCCGTCTCCATCTTGTCTCCGTCCCGCCAGCCGGCCCTCCGTCATCGGGGGTCCTATAAACTATTTACGGTCTCTCAGTCGGTTTAGCGGCCGGCCGCCGCCGCGCGTTTGTTAGCTGGCTAATGCTAGGGGAGATTAGCATGGGGGAGGAATATGCTGGCGCGGGGAAAACGTTTTCAAATAAAGCAAAGCTCCGGTTGTAACGATCAAAGGCCGTTTACGATGGTCTGGCCGAAACCAGCCGGGGGTCTGCGGAAACCATAGGAACCGCGATTAACCGCTTTTCTGATGATTATCCCGTTTTCCCGCGGACGTAAACACCCGCGTATAATAATAATATTCCGGAAGAATCGGCGATGAACGCCGAGCTGTTCCCTTATCGAGGTGGGCCACATTTGGACAGTGAGGCTTGTTAAACGAGGTCATTCACAGTGATTAACTCTCCTGAGTTATTGTTCATCATTTCTTTTTATGGAGTGAATCACTCTGACGCTAATTTAATCTAATTTAATCTCACTCCCGGCGTACGGAGTGAGTTCCGGGCTAAATGACGCTTACAACCTTTAAAAAACCAACCGAAACCACTGGGTCTGTACTGCACTGCTACCTCCGCCCTCCAACAGGGCCTTCACCCTCTGTCTGTCTGTCTGTCTGTCTGTCTGTCTGTCTGCCTGTCTGTCTGTCTGTCTGTCTGTCTGTCTGTCTGCCTGTCTGTCTGTCTGTCTGCCTGTCTGTCTGTCTGTCTGCCTGTCTGTCTGTCTGTCTGCCTGTCTGTCTGTCTGTCTGTCTGTCTGTCAGCAAGATAACTCAAAAACTTATTAACGGAATTGGACAGATAGACAGACCTGGACAGATTTGGATCCGAATCCGGATCCAGGGGACTTTTTGGTGTGGTGGACGTATGTTCTCTATTGAGGGCCCTCTAGTTGGAGGTATGTTCTCTACTGAGGGCCCTCTAGTTGGCGGTATGTTCTACTGAGGGCCCTCTAGTTGGAGGTATGTTCTACTGAGGGCCCTCTAGTTGGAGGTATGTTCTCTACTGAGGGCCCTCTAGTTGGAGGTATGTTCTACTGAGGGCCCTCTAGTTGGAGGTATGTTCTACTGAGGGCCCTCTAGTTGGAGGTATGTTCTACTGAGGGCCCTCTCGTTGGAGGTATGTTTTCTACTGAGGGCCCTCTAGTTGGGGGTATGTTCTCTACTGAGGGCCCTCTCGTTGGAGGTATGTTCTACTGAGGGCCCTCTAGTTGGAGGTATGTTCTCTACTGAGGGCCCTCTAGTTGGAGGTATGTTCTACTGAGGGCCCTCTAGTTGGAGGTATGTTCTACTGAGGGCCCTCTCGTTGGAGGTATGTTCTACTGAGGGCCCTCTAGTTGGAGGTATGTTCTCTACTGAGGGCCCTCTAGTTGGAGGTATGTTCTACTGAGGGCCCTCTAGTTGGAGGTATGTTCTCTACTGAGGGCCCTCTAGTTGGAGGTATGTTCTCTGAGGCCTCTAGTGGGTAGTTCTACTGAGGGCCCTCTAGTTGGAGGTATGTTCTACTGAGGGCCCTCTAGAGCCTGTCATTGGGATCAGGTAACTAGCAGTTAGCCGAGTGATCTGTGTTTAGCGTAGCGGTGGAACCGCCGTGGCTCAGTACGTCGATTCCACTCTGAAGCATAATTATACCTCAGGCCTGTGTGACATCAGAGGAGCTGGAACCCATGACACATCAAACAGGAACCCGAGGACTGACTCAGAGAGACGCCTCTATGATAAATGATCATTTTATAAAACTATAAATGAGATCAGGGTGAAGCGAGGAACCTCCTCATAACTCCCAGGCCGTAGCGTCTTGGTGAGCGTCAGCGTCTGGTGGAGGAGGAAGAGACTCCTGGTTGGTCTGAGTCCGTGTTCCGTGTTCCGTGTTCCGTGTTCCGTGTTCCGTGTTCCGTGTTCCGTGGTCCGTGGTCCGTGGTCCCCGGTCGATGCGTCCGTCAGCACGGATTCCTCACGCCACACGGCGCCACTGGAGCTCAATTGAAGCCATTTGCTCTTCGCCTGCCTATTAACCACCGAGGGAGACACACACACACACACACACACACACACACACACACAGACACACACATACACGCCGACACACACACACACACACACACACACACACACACACACACACGCACACACACACACACACACACACATACACACACACGCCGACACACACACGCCGACACACACACACACACACACGCACGCACACACACACACACACACACACACACACACACACACACACGCCGACACACACACACACACACGCCGACACACACACACACACACGCCGACACACACACACACGCACACACAGACCGACACATACACTCACACACATACATACACACGCCAACACACACACACACGCCGACACACACACACACACACGCACACACAGGCCGACACATACACACACGCCGACACATACACGCACACACACACACATACACACGCCGACACACACACACACACGCACACACAGGCCGACACATACACACACACCGACACATACACGCACACACACACATACACACACCGACACACACACACACACACACACACGCCGACATATTCACACACTCCTCTCCTCTCCTCCTCCTCCTCTCTCTCCTCTCCTCTCCTCTCCTCTCCTCTCCTCTCCTCTCCTCTCCTCTTCTCTCTCCTCCTCTCCTGTCCACACTTCTCCTGTCCTCTCCTCTCATCCTCTCCTCTCCCCCCGTCAGACCATCATGAGGTCTGCTCCACTTCTCCCCTCCTCTCGTCCCCTGCTCCTCCTCTTCTCTCCTCCTCTCCTCTCCCCTCCTCTCGTCCCCTGCTCCTCCTCTCCTTCCAGGCAGGAGGTCTGCTCCTCCTCTCCTTCCAGGCAGGAGGTCTGCTCCTCCTCTCCTTCCAGGCAGGAGGTCTGCGCCTCCTCTCCTTCTAGGCAGGAGGTCTGCTGCTCCTCTCCTTCGAGGCAGGCGGTCTGCTCCTCCTCTCCTTCCAGGCAGGAGGTCTGCTCCTCCTCTCCTTCCAGGCAGGAGGTCTGCTGCTCCTCTCCTTCCAGGCAGGAGGTCTGCTGCTCCTCTCCTTCCAGGCAGGAGGTCTGCTGCTCCTCTCCTCAGGTGAGATGTAGTATAATGTGATGTATATTTGATGTATGTTTATGTGCATCTATTTCACACGTGTGTAATTCTAACTTTTTGTGTTAATGTTCTTGCTATATAATATTTGTACAATTACAAAAAAACAGAACAGCTTTTCCATTATTCTAATGTTCCATCTGGAGCAGAACAAATGGGAGCCATAGGTCCCTCCTGGGATGGATGAAGGACCTGGTTCTCCTCAGGGTTCTGCTCAGGATCTCCCGGTTCATCAGCGATCTCCCTCCTCCTCTACCGGCCCCCGTTTGAGTAACGGCCGCATCCCGCGCCTCCTCATCGTCCACCATGTTGTTCCCCGTCTCCATAAACATCCCGTTTAACTGCAAATTAAACGGTAGAATGTACACCAGGCTATTATGATTTAGATTGGCTGCCGTTAACGCACACGCAGAACACGCCGAGCGGCCGGTATGGACGCATTAAAAATGATTTGCTTCCTCCGGGCGTGGAGTGTGAAGCGGCTCCGGCTCTCAGCGTGTGTGTAGAAGATACACTAATAGACTTGTTCTCCCGCCCGCGGGGGGCCCTGGTCGGGGGGGGGCCCTTCATCTCAGACAGGAAACACACGGGGCCCAGCGGGGGGGGGGCGATCAGAGCCGGGGGGTCCGACCTCCGCACCTGGTCTGGTGAAGGTTGAGCATCCTCTTTATGGTCCTGCCTTGGTTCCCGCTGGGGTCTGACTGGTTGCCCCCGGAGACAGTGGGTGGATGCTGGAGGATCTTTGGTATATTATGGGATTGACTTCACAGGCACATGGAGTGTGTGGTGGATGTAACTGAGGGGGTGATGGAGATGTTTTAGGGTATTGTTAGGTTGATAAAGTAGAGATATTTTTGTGTTAACAACCTTAACACATGCAAAAATACAAATATTTCAACAACATGAAATACTTTTTCTGTACATACAGTATGTGTAACCTCAAAGACAATAGCATCATATGTTAGTGTAGTCACAGTTCTACTGGTTCTACTGGGAGCTGTCCAGTAGAACCACAGTCTGCTACTGGTTCTACTGGGAGCTGTCCAGTAGAACCACAGTCTACTACTGGTTCTACTGGGAGCTGTCCAGTAGAACCACAGTCTTCTACTGGTTCTACTGGGAGCTGTCCAGTACAACCACAGTCTTCTACTGGTTCTACTGGGAGCTGTCCAGTAGAACCACAGTCTTCTACTGGTTCTACTGGGAGCTGCTTGGCACCACCAGCTGTCTCTGATTGCAGAGCTGACCTACTGAAGCGATCTTCACGCTCGGCCTCCAGCTGGTCCAGGTGTTGCCACCAGCTGGCGTTCACCTGTTGAACTCTCCGTTACCAAACGCTCCTGCTGGTGACTCCTTCCTCCTGCGCTCACAAGGTCGTTCCTCTCCTTACCCCCGAAACCCACTCACCCGTCCTCACCCCTGTTCCTCCCTCCCTCCCCCCCTCTCCTCCCTCCCTCCCCCCCTCTCCTCCCTCCCTACCCAACTCTTAATCACCACGTACACACACCGCCCTGTCCTCACCCCTGTTCCTCCCTCCCTCCCTCCCTCCCTCCCCTCCCTCCCTCCCCTCCCTCCTTCCCTCCCTCCCTCCCTCCCTCCCTCCCCTCCCTCCCCACCCAACTCTTAATCACCACGTACACACACCGCCCTGTCCTCACCCACAGACACATGAGCGTTAAACCATTTAAAGGAGAATATATTGCTGATTGCAAAATCTATGGAGGAATGGGTTTGTGCCGTCTGGGCTCTGAACCCTTATTGATTGAACAAGCGTATTTGTTTCAAATGATCCGGATTATTACCGAGCCCTGATCATGTTGCTGCCATCCCTCAGCCGCTGGTTCACGACCCATCCATCAGACGGTATGTTTTTACAAGATAATATTGGATTTGGGAAAATACCCTCCCCCTCATCTCCTCCTCCTCATCCTCCTTACCCCCTCCTCCTCCCCCTCGACTCCTCCTCCTCATTCCCCTCCTCCCTCCCTCCCTTCTCCCCCTCCTCCTCATCCTCCTTCTCCCTCTCTCCTCCTCCCACTCCTCCTCCTCCTCTCCCTCCCCCTCCTCCTCCTCCTCATCCTCCTTCTCCCTCTCTCCTCCTCCCACTCCTCCTCCTCCTCCTCCGTCCTCCTCCTCTTCCTCCTCCTCCTCCTCCTCCTCCTCCTCCTCCTCCTCCTCCTCCTCCTCCTCCTCCTCCTCCTGCTCCTCATATTGGTGATAGAAAGTGCAGGAGGAGCACGGTTGCTGTGAGCAACCGTGTCAATTTATGAATGTTTCAATGATTACTTTTCCGAGCAGCAATTTAGTCTGGCCTTTGAGGACGCCCACCACCTAACCCCACTCCCCTCCCCTCCCCTCCCCTCCCCTCCCCGCGCCTCCCCTCCCCTCCCCTCCCCTCCCCTCCCCCTCCCCTCCCCTCCCCTCCCTCCCCTCCCCCTCCCCCTCCCCTCCCCTCCCCTCCCTCCCTCACCTCCCGCGCCTCCCCCTCCCCCACTACGGCGTTGATGCTAGCAGGACATAAACATGGCGTGGCGGTGGTGGCTGATGAATGAGTGTCCAGCGCTGGGAGACGGCTCTGTGGCCCGGGTCTCTAAACCAGAGGCGGCCTCCCGTCTGAGGGGATCCAGAAGGGAGGCAGGATACAGATCTCCTATCCCCACACTCCCCACAGGGCTCCGCCCCCCTGCTGAGACGGCTAAACACACAACACCATGTGACCCCTCCTCACATCCTGGCCTGTTTTAAACGATGCAATATATTATCATATAGTGTGTATGTGAAATGACTGTCTGCCTTTTCGTCATACTGAGGACGTACTGGTTCTACTGGGAGCTGTCCAGTAGAACCACAGTCTGCTACTGGTTCTACTGGGAGCTGTCCAGTAGAACCACAGTCTGCTACTGGTTCTACTGGGAGCTGTCCAGTAGAACCACAGTCTGCTACTGGTTCTACTGGGAGCTGTCCAGTAGAACCACAGTCTGCTACTGGTTCTACTGGAGCTGTCCAGTAGAACCACAGTCTGCTACTGGTTCTACTGGGAGCTGTCCAGTAGAACCACAGTCTGCTACTGGTTCTACTGGGAGCTGTCCAGTAGAACCACAGTCTGCTACTGGTTCTACTGGGAGCTGTCCAGTAGAACCAGTCTGCTACGGTTCTACTGGAGCTGTCCGTAAACACAGTCTGTACTGGTTCTACTGGGAGCTGTCCAGTACAACCACAGTCTGCTACTGGTTCTACTGGGAGCTGTCCGGTACAAACACAGTCTGTTACTGGTTCTACTGGGAGCTGTCCGGTACAAACACAGTCTGCTACTGGTTCTACTGGGAGCTGTCCGGTACAAACACAGTCTGTTACTGGTTATACTGGGAGCTGTCCGGTAGAACCACAGCCTGTTACTGGTTCTACTGGGAGCTGTCCGGTACAAACACAGTCTGCTACTGGTGGAGCTGTCTGTTGTCATGCCTTTTCATTTCAGTTTCTGCACGACAACGCATGTCTTTCCACATGTGGAAAGACAGATGTGTTTCCAGATGTGTCCGCGCTGGTCTGGGCACGACCCTCCCAGTCCACTAAAGGGTCACGTGGGGGTTTGTCTGCTGTACAGACGACCCTGAGGCAGCCGGGCCGGAACATCCACCCAGTATGTTTTGGATTCGCTAAATGGAGCAATGGCTAATGGTGGATTGTAGTGGACCATTTAAATCACACACACACACACACACACACACACTGATAAACACAGAACCTATACCGGGTTTACCTGCCCTCACGACCTCGGGGAATGAGATGGGGTCATTCTCAGGTCTGTTCATGTTTGGGGAATCCTCCTCTCAGTCTCTTACATGATGTCTGATTATTATGGGAAAGTGAAGAAGTGAGATTTGAAGTCGGGACGAAGTGTCAGTTTTTCTTTAACGTCAGAATTGTCTGGTGGTTGGACCCAGCCAAAAAGGTACTGGGTTTGATCCCCCATGTCCTGTCTGTATCCACTGTCTAACCCCTACCTGTCTGTGTATCCAGTGTCTAACCCCTAACTGTCTGTATCTCCACACCTAATTGGAGTATGGCGCCGTACGAGATGGCTGCCGTGTCGCGAGCTCCCGCACGACGACGCAGTTTTTTGTTATTTATTCTTTTTATTGCGACTATCTTTGTTCAGAAAGTTAGCAGCACGTTCATTTATGACTTTTGCACACTTCTGGAGATCAGATCGACAGTGACTCGCCGCCTACCGGAGTTTTTTCATTCTTTCGACTCAGTCACAGCTGGATTATCTCCGACCATCTTGGGCACGATTACACGCAAGCGTCACAGGAAGAAGCGAGGGAAGCGAGCCGCCGTGCTAGTCAGGCTGAGATGACGATCCGATCGCCCCCCACTACCCACCATTCTACTGGCTAATATACAGTCTCTGGACAATAAGATAAGCGAGCTACAGGCTCGTATTCAATTCCCCGGGAAACTAAGGACAATTGTATCATCTGCCTTACGGAGACATGGATGTCGGAGGGGGTTACCGACGCAGCTATCGAGCCGACGGGATTTTCCGTCCACCGGGCGGACAGAACAAAGGCTCTCTCCGGTAAAGATCGCGGAGGGGGGGTATGTCTCATGATAAACAGATCTTGGTGCAACCAAAGTCATGTACATCCCCTCAAGTCTTTCTGTTCCCCAGACCTGGAGTACCTGATGCTTATGTGCCGTCCATACTGGCTACCTCGGGAGTTTACAGCAGTAACCGTGACCGCTGGTTCCATTCCCCCACAAGCCAACACGGACACAGCGCTGAAGGAACTGTACGGGGCTATCAGCGAACAGGAGTCGGCACATCCTGAGGCTGCTCTCATCGTGGCGGGGGACTTCAACAAGGAGAACCTGAAGAAGGTTCTCCCGAAGTTCTACCAACACATAACGAGCAACACGTGGGGTGAGCGGATCCTCAACCACTGCTACACCCCCTTCCGTGATGGCTACAAGGCCCTCCTCCGCCCACCGTTCACCCAGCGCCGCCTGAGGAGACCAGCCTGCTGAACATCTCGGAGGCGGATGTGCACCGCACCTGCAAGCGGCTGAACATCCGTAAGAACAGTGAGAGCAGTGGAGCAGTGGTGCCAGGAGAACAGCCTCACCCTCAACGTCAAGAAGACCAAGGAGCTGATCGTGGACTTCAGGAAGCAGAGGGGAGAGCACGGCCCTATCTCCATCGACGGTGTTGCAGTAGAGAGGGTCAGCAGCTTCAAGTTCCTCGGCGTGCACATCTCCGAGGACCTCACATGGTCCACGCACACCACACACGTGGTGAAAAGGGCCCAACAACGCCTGTATTTCCTCAGGCTTCTGAGGACATTCAGCATGGGCCCCCGCATCCTGAGAACATTCTATAACGGCACCATGGAGAGTGTTCTTACAGGGTGGATCACCGCCCGGTACGGGAACTGCACCGCACTCGAGCGCAGAGCGCTTCAAAGGGTGGTGGGACGGCCCAGTGTATGGTTGGAGGTGAGCTCCCCTCCCTCCTGGATATATACAACCAGCGGTGCGTGGCCAAGGCCAAACGCATCATAAAGACATTGCCCACCCCAGCCACGAACTTTACTCACTATTACCGTCAGCAGGCGATACCGCAGTATCAATGTCGTACAAATAGGCTAGAGATAGCTTCCACATCAGGCCATCAGGCTGCTGAACAAGGGCGTATAACATCTAACATGTATATTTATTACATTGATCTATATACTATATTGCTCTTTCTGTGCTGATTTTGCATTTATAAATTGCATTTTTATTTTATTTATATTCTTATTCTATTTTTATTCTATTTTTATCTATTTTATTTTATAACTGCTGTCTGTCGTCGGGTATTGCACACAAGAATTTCACATCACTGCTTTATACTAACTGTAACTGTGAAGTGACAATAAACTTGACTTGACTTGACTTGACTTGTCTAACCCCTACCTGCTCCTTAATGACCCGTCTCTGTACTGTCTAACCCCTACCTGCTCCTTAATGACCCGTCTCTGTACTGTCTAACCCCTACCTGCTCCTTAATGACCTGTCTCTGTACTGTCTAACCCCTACCTGCTCCTTAATGACCTGTCTCTGTACTGTCTAACCCCTACCTGCTCCTTAGTGACCTGTCTCTGTACTGTCTAACCCCTACCTGCTCCTTAATGACCCGTCTCTGTACTGTCTAACCCCTACCTGCTCCTTAATGACCTGTCTAACCCCTACTGTTCCTTAATGACCTGTCTAACCCCTACCTGCTCCTTAATGACCTGTCTAACCCCTACCTGTTCCTTAATGACCTGTCTAACCCCTACCTGTTCCTTAATGACCTGTCTCTATACTGTCTAACCCCTACCTGCTCCTTAATGACCTGTCTCTATACTGTCTAACCCCTACCTGCTCCTTAATGACCCCTAACCTCTACCTGCTCCTTAATGACCTGTCTCTGTACTGTCTAACCCCTACCTGCTCCTTAATGACCCGTCTCTGTACTGTCTAACCCCTACCTGCTCCTTAATGACCCGTCTCTGTACTGTCTAACCCCTACCTGCTCCTTAATGACCCGTCTCTGTACTGTCTAACCCCTACCTGCTCCTTAATGACCCGTCTCTGTACTGTCTAACCCCTACCTGCTCCTTAATGACCTGTCTCTGTACTGTCTAACCCCTACCTGCTCCTTAATGACCCGTCTCTGTACGGTCTAACCCCTACCTGCTCCTTAATGATCCGTCTCTGTACTGTCTAACCCCTACCTGCTCCTTAATGACCCGTCTCTGTACGGTCTAACCCCTACCTGCTCCTTAATGACCTGTCTCTGTACTGTCTAACCCCTACCTGCTCCTTAATGACCTGTCTAACCCCTACCTGCTCCTTAATGACCCGTCTAACCCCTACCTGCTCCTTAATGACCTGTCTCTCTACTGTCTAACCCCTACCTGCTCCTCAATGACCTGTCTCTGTACTGTCTAACCCATACCTGCTCCTTAATGACCTGTCTCTGTACTGTCTAACCCCTACCTGCTCCTTAATGACCTGTCTCTGTACTGTCTAACCCCTACCTGCTCCTTAATGACCTGTCTCTGTACTGTCTAACCCCTACCTGCTCCTTAATGACCTGTCTAACCCCTACCTGCTCCTTAATGACCCGTCTAACCCCTACCTGCTCCTTAATGACCTGTCTCTGTACCGTCTAACCCCTACCTGCTCCTTAATGACATGTCTCTGTACTGTCTAACCCCTACCTGCTCCTTAATGACCTGTCTCTGTACTCTCTAACCCCTACCTGCTCCTTAATGACCTGTCTCTGATACTGTCTAACCCCTACCTGCTCCTTAATGACCTGTCTCTATACTGTCTAACCCCTACCTGCTCCTTAATGACCCCTAACCTCTACCTGCTCCTTAATGACCTGTCTCTGTACTGTCTAAACCCTACCTGCTCCTTAATGACCCGTCTCTGTACTGTCTAACCCCTACCTGCTCCTTAATGACCCGTCTCTGTACTGTCTAACCCCTACCTGCTCCTTAATGACCCGTCTCTGTACTGTCTAACCCCTACCTGCTCCTTAATGACCTGTCTCTGTACTGTCTAACCCCTACCTGCTCCTTAATGACCTGTCTAACCCCTACCTGCTCCTTAATGACCCGTCTCTGTACTGTCTAACCCCTACCTGCTCCTTAATGATCCGTCTCTGTACTGTCTAACCCCTACCTGCTCCTTAATGACCTGTCTCTGTACTGTCTAACCCCTACCTGCTCCTTAATGACCTGTCTAACCCCTACCTGCTCCTTAATGACCTGTCTCTGTACTGTCTAACCCCTACCTGCTCCTTAATGACCTGTCTCTGTACTGTCTAACCCCTACCTGCTCCTTAATGACCTGTCTCTGTACTGTCTAACCCCTACCTGCTCCTTAATGACCTGTCTCTGTACTGTCTAACCCCTACCTGCTCCTTAATGACCTGTCTCTGTACTGTCTAACCCCTACCTGCTCCTTAATGACCTGTCTCTGTACCGTCTAACCCCTACCTGCTCCTTAATGACCTGTCTCTGTACTGTCTAACCCCTACCTGCTCCTTAATGACCTGTCTCTGTACTGTCTAACCCCTACCTGCTCCTTAATGACCTGTCTCTGTACTGTCTAACCCCTACCTGCTCCTTAATGACCTGTCTCTGTACTGTCTAACCCCTACCTGCTCCTTAATGACCTGTCTCTGTACTGTCTAACCCCTACCTGCTCCTCAATGACCTGTCTCTGTACTGTCTAACCCCTACCTGCTCCTTAATGACCTGTCTCTGTACCGTCTAACCCCTACCTGCTCCTTAATGACCTGTCTCTGTACTGTCTAACCCCTACCTGCTCCTTAATGACCTGTCTCTGTACTGTCTAACCCCTACCTGCTCCTTAATGACCTGTCTCTGTACTGTCTAACCCCTACCTGCTCCTTAATGACCTGTCTCTGTACTCTCTAACCCCTACCTGCTCCTTAATGACCTGTCTCTGTACCGTCTAACCCCTACCTGCTCCTTAATGACCTGTCTCTGTACTGTCTAACCCCTACCTGCTCCTTAATGACCTGTCTAACCCCTACCTGCTCCTTAATGACCTGTCTCTGTACTCTCTAACCCCTACCTGCTCCTTAATGACCTTAATGACCTTAATGACCTCCTTAATGATGCTCTCTGTACTCTCTAACCCCTTGTTTCCATCACTGACTGATTGTGAATAGTAACTCAGCGGTGACTCCACTGATGTGATTCTTATGCTATGTTTACATTTCATTAATCAATTAGTCACCGACGGTGATAACGATTTGTTGCCGGCGGTGATAATGATATTGTGTGTGTGTGTGTGTGTGTGTGTGTGTGTGTGTTGCCCCCCACTGGGCCTGTGAAACCACTTAGAGCTCGGAGACGAATGTTTTCAGTCTTCCCTTTCATCACGCCCATAAATCACTATTAAAATGACTGACTCATTACACAGCACCACCACAACCTCCACCACCCATACCACCACCTCCACCCCCACCACCACCACAACCTCCACCCCCACCACAACCTCCACCCCCCACCACCACCTCCACCCCCCACCACAACCCCCACCCCCACCACACCACC
>JANIIK010001724.1:0-10000 GCA_027704905.1 Muraenolepis orangiensis
CTATACTGTATAGTATACATCCTCCTTTATATACTATACACTATACTATACTGTATAGTATACATCCTCCTTTATATACTATACACTATACTATACTGTATAGTATACATCCTCCTTTATATACTATATACTATACTATACTGTATAGTATACATCATCCTGTATATACTATACACTATACTATACTGTATAGTATACATCATCCTGTATATACTATACACTATACTATACTGTATAGTATACATCATCCTGTATATACTATACTATAAATGGATGAGATGTTGTTCCCATTCTTCACCACTTGAGGCCTGGCCGTCAGGAAGTCCATAATCCAGGTAGAGATGGGGCGCCCAGACCTAGGTCCCTCAGTTTCAGGACCAGCGATGGTGTTGAACGCCGAGCTGTAGTCAATGAACAGCAGTCTGACGGAGGTGTCCCTCGTGTCTAGGTGCTGCAGGGCCGTGTTTAGTGCCAGGGAAATGGCGTTGTCTACAGACCTGCTCTGTGAGTCTTAACTAACCTGGTAAAGATTGGGCAGAGAGGGGGGTCGCTTTGTGAGTCTTAAAGCGAAGCAGAGGAACTGAACTGCTGGTGTCTCTACTTTGAATTGTCTCAAATGTTTTATTGCTCCACTTACTTTCCCTAGTCTCAGTAAAGGCAGCAAAACTGTGTTAACAGGACTCTCTTACTCCATGTTCGGGGCTCTACTCAAGAGGAGGCTGGTGTATGCACACATTAAATACTCTTGTATTCTACAAGTAGCCCCTTGGTTAAAGCGTCATATCAATGCGGTGCATTCCTGTCCCCAGGTGACCCATTGGCAGAGTCCACACTTCCATGCCTACTTCCCCAGTGCCTCGTCCTATCCGTCCCTGCTGGGAGACATGCTGTCTGGGGGCATTGGATGTGTTGGATTTACCTGGGTGAGGACACAGAGACACTTCTTCTGTTAAGGCTGGTATCAAGACAGACAGAACAACCCAAGAACACCCTCCCTCTCGTCTCCCTCCCTCTCTCCTTCCTCCCTCTCTCCTCCCCCTCTCCTCTTTCCCTCTCTCCTCCCTCCCTCTCTCCTCCTTTCCTCTGTTCTCCATCTCTCCTCCTTCCCTATCTCCTCCCTCCGACTTCCATTTCTCCTCCCTCTCTCCTTCTTCCTTCTCTCCTCCCTCTGTCCTCCCTCTCTCCTCCTTCCCTCTCACCTCCCTCTCTCCTCCGTCCCTCTCTCCTCCCTCTCTCCTCCTTCCCTCTCTCATCCTTCCCTCCCTTCCTCTCTCCTCTTTCCTCCCTCCCTCTCTCCCCCCTCTCTCTCTCCACCCTCTCTCCTCCCTCCATCTCTCCTCCCTCCCATTCTTCTCCCTCTCTCCTCCCTCCTTCCCTCTCTCCTCCTTCCCTCTCTCCTCCCTCCATCTCTCCTCCCTCCCTCTCTCCTCCCTCCATCTCTCCTCCCTCCCTCTCTCCTCCTTCCCTCTCTCCTCCCTCCCTCTCTCCTCCTTCCCTCTCTCCTCCCTCCATCTCTCCTCCCTCCCGTTCTTCTCCCTCCCTCTCTCCTCCCTCCCTCTCTCCTCCTTCCCTCTCTCCTCCCTCCCTCTCTCCTCCCTCCCGTTCTTCTCCCTCTCTCCTCCCTCCTTCCCTCTCTCCTCCCTCCCTCTCTCCTCCTTCCCTCTCTCCTCCCTCCATCTCTCCTCCCTCCCTCTCTCCTCCTTCCCTCTCTCCTCCTTCCTGCTCTCCTCCTTCCTTCTCTCCTCCCTCTCTCCTCCTTCCCTCTCTCTTCCCTCCCTCTTTCCTCCCTCCCTCTCTACTCCCTCTCTCCTCCCTCCCTCTCTCCTCCCTCCCTCTCTCCTCCTTCCTTCTCTCCTCCCTCCCTCTCTACTCCCTCTCTCCTCCCTCCCTCTCTCCTCCTTCCTTCTCTCCTCCCTCCCTCTCTACTCCCTCTCTCCTCCCTCCCTCTCTCCTCCCTCCCTCTCTACTCCCTCTCTCCTCCCTCCCTCTCTCCTCCTTCCTTCTCTCCTCCTTCCTTCTCTCCTCCCTCTCTCCTCCTTCCCTCTCTCCTCCCTCCCTCTCTCCTCCCTCCCTCTCTACTCCCTCTCCTCCCTCCCTCTCTCCTCCTTCCTTCTCTCCTCCTTTCCTCTCCGCTCCTTCCTTCTCGGCTCCCTCCCTCTCTCCTCCCTCCCTCTCTACTCCCTCTCTCCTCCCTCCCTCTCTACTCCCTCTCTCCTCTCTACTCCCTCTCTCCTCCCTCCCTCTCTCCTCCCTCCCTCTCACCTCCCTCCCTCTCTACTCCCTCTCTCCTCCCTCCCTCTCTCCTCCCTCCCTCTCTCCTCCCTCCTTCTCTCCTCCTTTCCTCTCTCCTCCTTCCTTCTCTCCTCCCTCCCTCTCTCCTCCCTCCCTCTCTCCTCCCTCCCTCTCTACTCCCTCTCCTCCCTCCCTCTCTCCTCCTTCCTTCTCTCCTCCTTTCCTCTCCGCTCCTTCCTTCTCTGCTCCCTCCCTCTCTACTCCCTCTCTCCTCCCTCCCTCTCTCCTCCCTCCCTCTCTACTCCCTCTCTCCTCTCTACTCCCTCTCTCCTCCCTCCCTCTCACCTCCCTCCCTCTCTACTCCCTCACTCCTCCCTCCCTCTCTCCTCCCTCCTTCTCTCCTCCTTTCCTCTCTCCTCCTTCCTTCTCTCCTCCCTCCCTCTCTACTCCCTCTCTCCTCCCTCCCTCTCTCCTCCTTCCTTCTCTCCTCCTTTCCTCTCCGCTCCTTCCTTCTCTCCTCCCTCCCTCTCTCCTCCCTCCCTCTCTACTCCCTCTCTCCTCCCTCCCTCTCTCCTCCTTCCTTCTCTCCTCCTTTCCTCTCCGCTCCTTCCTTCTCTGCTCCCTCCCTCACTATGTTTCTTGACCATTGGGATGATAACGCTGCGTACGTGAATGTGATTGACAGGCAAGATGGATTGCCTGAACCAATCACACCAGAGATGCGCTGATATATATTTTGTTCAGGCTGCTAGTCCGGCCTGCACTGAGCTGGAGACGGTGATGTTGGACTGGCTGGGGAAGATGGTCCAACTACCAGAGGACTTCCTGTCTGGGACACACGGACAGGGAGGAGGGGTCATTCAGGTCAGCAACTTGTTATTAGTATTATTTTCTTATTATATTATTATTATAACAATATTATTATTATTATTATTATTATTATTATTATTATTATTATTATGATATCGCTGTATGATATTCATGTAAAATGTACATACCTACCATAACATACCTCCAACTAGAGGGCCCTCAGTAGAACATACCTCCAACTAGAGGGCCCTCAGTAGAACATACCTCCAACTAGAGGGCCCTCAGTAGAGAACATACCTCCAACTAGAGGGCCCTCAGTAGAGAACATACCTCCAACTAGAGGGCCCTCAGTAGAACATACCTCCAACTAGAGGGCCCTCAGTAGAGAACATACCTCCAACTAGAGGGCCCTCAGTAGAGAACATACCTCCAACTAGAGGGCCCTCAGTAGAACATACCTCCAACTAGAGGGCCCTCAGTAGAGAACATACCTCCAACTAGAGGGCCCTCAGTAGAGAACATACCTCCAACTAGAGGGCCCTCAGTAGAACATACCTCCAACTAGAGGGCCCTCAGTAGAGAACATACCTCCAACTAGAGGGCCCTCAGTAGAGAACATACCTCCAACTAGAGGGCCCTCAGTAGAACATACCTCCAACTAGAGGGCCCTCAGTAGAGAACATACCTCCAACTAGAGGGCCCTCAGTAGAACATACCTCCAACTAGAGGGCCCTCAGTCGAGAACATACCTCCAACTAGAGGGCCCTCAGTAGAACATACCTCCAACTAGAGGGCCCTCAGTAGAGAACATACCTCCAACTAGAGGGCCCTCAGTAGAACATACCTCCAACTAGAGGGCCCTCAGTAGAACATACCTCCAACTAGAGGGCCCTCAGTAGAACATACCTCCAACTAGAGGGCCCTCAGTAGAACATACCTCCAACTAGAGGGCCCTCAGTAGAACATATCTCCAACTAGAGGGCCCTCAGTAGAGAACATACCTCCAACTAGAGGGCCCACAGTAGAGAACACCTCCAACTAGAGGGCTCTCAGTAGAACATACCTCCAACTAGAGGTCCCTCAGTAGAACATACCTCCAACTAGAGGGCCCTCAGTAGAGAACATACCTTCAACTAGAGGGCCCTC
This sequence comes from Muraenolepis orangiensis, assembly GCA_027704905.1. NCBI lineage: Eukaryota > Metazoa > Chordata > Actinopteri > Gadiformes > Muraenolepididae > Muraenolepis > Muraenolepis orangiensis. Next base: position 4,189 of record JANIIK010001724.1, read on the forward strand.
AGTAGAACATACCACCAACTAGAGGGCCCTCAGTAGAACATACCTCCAACTAGAGGGCCCTCAGTAGAACATACCTCCAACTAGAGGGCCCTCAGTAGAACATACCTCCAACTAGAGGGCCCTCAGTAGAACATACCTCCAACTAGAGGGCCCTCAGTAGAACATACCTCCAACTAGAGGGCCCTCAGTAGAACATACCTCCAACTGGAGGGCCCTCAGTAGAACATACCTCCAACTAGAGGGCCCTCAGTAGAACATACCTCCAACTAGAGGGCCCCCTAAACCTCTAAAGTCCCATGAATCTGGATTCAGATCCAGATCTTGACCCATAAGCACCAAGTTATGTGAAATTCTGTACATAACTTTTAGTTATCTTGATAACAGATAGACAAACAGGGGTGATAAGATCAAATGTTTTGCATTGCCATTTTATTTCACAGCTAAATGTATATAGAATAATATTATATTATATTATATTATATAATAAAGATAGTATATCACTACTAAATACCATTTCAAGCGGTTAAGTTGTATCCTGTGATATACATTATATAACTCTGTAGTAGCCCAGCGGTACCCAGACAGGAAGTCACCAACCTCACGATCCATGTGTCATCTAAATCTATTTTATTTATTTTACGATGGGTCTTCTATTGACTTGTCCTGTCTGCAAGAAATTGGCAGGAAATGACTTTATAAGGTCGGTGCGGTCGGGCTGGATGGAAGAATTAATGTTGCATTGATGACACAAACACACAGGAAACCTAGCCAGCTGTGACTCACGGCTGAGAGTGTGTGTGTGTGTGTGTGTGTGTGTGTGTGTGTGTGTGTGTGTGTGTTTATGTGTGTGAGAGAGAGAGAGAGAGAGAGAGAGAGAGTGTGTGTGTGTGTGTGTGTGTGTGTGTGTGTGTGTGTGTGTGTGTGTGTGTGTGTGTGTGTGTGTGTGTGTGTGTGTGCACGTGTGTGTGTGTGTGTATGTGTGTGTGTTTTGTTAAGTGGAGGGTCATGGCAGAGCACTCTGATGACAGATAATTTCATGCCATTTTATTGAGGCACACTTCACACTCACAACCTGGAAGTGTGTGTATGTGTGTGTGTGTGTGTGTGTGTGTGTGTGTGTGTGTGTGTGTGTGTTTGGTGTGTGTGTTTCTGTGTGTGTGTGTGTGTGTGTGTGTGTTTGGTGTGTGTGTTTCTGTGTGTGTGTGTGTGTGTGTGTGCCCTCCCCCCACCCACCTTATTTCCTCTCTTTTTAAAGAGCAGATCACTATGGAAACAAATGGGCCTCAGCCATGCTAATGAGACAATAACACATCAGAGGCAGTGCTGACGTAGCCTCAATACAGAGGCAGTACGTATTTAGCCTCAACAGAGGTAGTACTGACGTAGCCTCAACAGAGGTAGTACTGACGTAGCCTCAACAGAGGCAGTACTGACGTAGCCTCAACAGAGGTAGTACTGACGTAGCCTCAATACAGAGGTAGTACTGACGTAGCCTCACTACAGAGGCAGTACTGACGTAGCCTCAACAGAGGTAGTACTGACGTAGCCTCACTACAGAGGTAGTACTGACGTAGCCTCAACAGAGGCAGTACTGACGTAGCCTCAATACAGAGGCAGTACTGACGTAGCCTCAATACAGAGGCAGTACTGACGTAGCCTCACTACAGAGGTAGTACTGACGTAGCCTCAACGGAGGTAGTACTGACGTAGCCTCAATACAGAGGTAGTACTGACATAGCCTCAACAGAGGTAGTACTGACGTAGCCTCACTACAGAGGCAGTACTGACGTAGCCTCAACAGTTTAGTACTGATGTAGCCTCACAACAGAGGCAGTACTGACGTAGCCTCACTACAGAGGTAGTACTGACGTAGCCTCACTACAGAGGTAGTACTGACGTAGCCTCACTACAGAGGTAGTACTGACGTAGCCTCAACAGTTTAGTACTGACGTAGCCTCACTACAGAGGCAGTACTGACATAGCCTCAACAGTTTAGTACTGATGTAGCCTCACAACAGAGGCAGTACTGACGTAGCCTCACTACAGAGGTAGTTCTGACGTAGCCTCAACAGAGGTAATACTGATTTAGCCTCACTACAGAGGCAGTACTGACGTAGCCTCACTACAGAGGTAGTACTGACGTAGCCTCAACAGAGGCAGTACTGATGTAGCCTCACTACAGAGGTAGTACTGCCGTAGCCTCAATACAGAGGTAGTACTGATGTAGCCTCACTACAGAGGTAGTACTGACGTAGCCTCACTACAGAGGTAGTACTGACGTAGCCTCACTACAGAGGTAGTACTGATGTAGCCTCACTACAGAGGTAGTACTGACGTAGCCTCACTACAGAGGTAGTACTGACGTAGCCTCACTACAGAGGTAGTACTGACGTAGCCTCACTACAGAGGTAGTACTGACGTAGCCTCACTACAGAGGTAGGACCGACGTAGCCTCACTACAGAGGTAGGACCGACGTAGCCTCACTACAGAGGTAGTACCGACGTAGCCTCACTACAGAGGTAGTACTGACGTAGCCTCACTACAGAGGTAGTACTGACGTAGCCTCACTACAGAGGTAGTACTGATGTAGCCTCACTACAGAGGTAGTACTGACGTAGCCTCACTACAGAGGTAGTACTGACGTAGCCTCACTACAGAGGTAGTACTGACGTAGCCTCACTACAGAGGTAGTACTGATGTAGCCTCACTACAGAGGTAGGACCGACGTAGCCTCACTACAGAGGTAGGACCGACGTAGCCTCACTACAGAGGTAGTACTGACGTAGCCTCACTACAGAGGTAGTACTGACGTAGCCTCACTACAGAGGTAGTACTGACGTAGCCTCACTACAGAGGTAGTACTGATGTAGCCTCACTACAGAGGTAGTACTGATGTAGCCTCTGATTTGTTTTCGATCGGGTGGAGGCCAAAGCACATATTGGATTCATCCTTCATCCCTGAGTGATAATTGATCCTGACAGCTACAAGTCATGCTTCACATTTACTGTCACTTTAAACACATTAAAGTGTCTTCTTCTGGTCTGGTCTGATGCTTTATTGGTTTATAGACACTCCCTTCTTCTACTAATGGTTCTTTATACATACATATATATATATATATACGTATATATACAGTACAAAGACATAGCTAAAAATATATACATATAAAGATATAGATATAGATAGATAAATAGATATAGTTTAGGTAGATATAGGTAATTAGATAGATATATTTAGATAGCTATAGCTATAGATATAGAACCTCAACAGCTTTTTAACTAAATGTTTTTTCTTATGCTTTGGATTTCTGTGTCTTTGTTTTTATTATTATTAATTATTATTATTGATATGCATTTAAATGAACATTAAGACATTAACTACGTCCACTTGGTGAAGTTTAGTCAGTTTGTTTTCAATTGAATCATTTGATGATAAACCAGAGCAGAAGAACATAACTCCTCCTGTTCCTGTTACTCATGTTATGTCCACCAGTGTTTCGCTCACAGATGGTAAAACAACAATACTTCATTTACTGTAAAAATCCAGTATTATGTTCCAGGTCCCAGGATATGGTATCTAGGTGTGTATTATAGTATAAAACATGAATTTTTCTCCCAGGGTACGGCTAGTGAAGCCACTCTCATGGCCCTGCTTGCAGCTCGCTGCAAAACCGTGAAAAGTGTCCGAGAAGCCCAGCCTCAGAGGCAGGAGGCCGACATCATCTCCAAACTGATGGCCTACACCTCGGAGGAGGTAAGAGTTCACAGTTAGGAGTAATTTGGCTTCACAACCGCTGAACCTTCATATCTATTTGATCCTACATGAACTCAAGCATCCTTATTCTGTTATTATATCAAGCCATTATTAATAATAGGTACACATAAGGTCTCACATGGTAGATGGTCACAAGGTTCCTCTTGAAGACACAGTGTTCTCTGGGTCATAAAGAGCAGGCTGACAGAGGGTCACTGGATCTAATCAGTTGAGTAGCAGACCAGCTCCTTCATCGGGTTACAGCGTAGCCTCGGGGCCCAGCAGACCTTTAGAGGCGGAGGCTGTTTCTACCGCGCTGCTCGCTTCACTTTACAAGCCAAAACCAAGCCAAAACCACATCATTGACATGTATGGTTACTGTTGTTTGAGCATCCGTATTGTCCTAATGAGTTCCCCCAGATCTTTATATTTAACATCAATACCAGCAAAAAACACATTTGGTCATCAACATCTCTAATCGCCTCTCCCAAGAAGTTATTGACGAATGAGACTTAATGAACTCTCACACCATTGGACACAGTCCACCAGGCTGTACAGTAAAACACCTCACCCAGCATCACTGGTCCTCCTTTATCCTCAGGCCCACTCGTCGGTGGAGAGAGCCAGCCTCATCGGTGGAGTGGTGATAAGGATGGTCCCCACAGACGACAACTTCTCCGTCAGAGCGGAGGCTCTGGAGAAGATGGTGGCTGAGGACAAAGCAGCTGGATTCATACCCTTTTTTGTAGGGAAACTCACATACTAACAGACTAACGCATTCACTACACATTCATATGTTCACTCACAGACTCTAGTGCAAGACTTTAGACTCTAGTAGAATACTTTAGATTATAGTGCAAGACGTTAGACTCTAATAGAAGACTTTGGACTCTAGTGCAAGACTTTAGACTCTAGGGGAAGACTTTAGACTCGAGTGGAATACTAGACTCTAGTGGAAGACTCTAGTGGAAGACTAGACTCTAGTAGAAGATTTTAGACTCTAGTAGCCCAGGTAGCCTCTAGTGGAAGACTAGACTCTAGTGGAAGACTTAAGACTCTAGTATAAGACTAGACTCTAGTAGAAGACTTTAGGCTCTAGAAAAAGCCTAGACTCTAGTAGAAGACTTTAGACTCTAGTGGAAGACTAGACTCTAGTAGAAGACTTTAGACTCTAGTGGAAGACTAGACTCTAGTAGAAGACTTTAGACTCTAGTGGAAGACTAGACTCTAGTAGAAGACTTTAGACTCTAGTAGAAGACTAGACTCTAGTAGAAGACTTTAGACTCTAGTGGAAGACTAGGCTCTAGTAGAAGACTTTAGACTCTCGTAGAAGCCTTTTGACTCTAGTAGAAGCCTAGACTCCAGGGACCAGAGCTCCTGTCTGGATGTTCTCCTACACGCTTGTCAAGGAAAACGAGTCTCTCCAATAAAAAGAAAAACACAAGCGCACCACCTCACCACCGTTACCATAGCAACCCCTGTGATGATGATGATGATGATGATGACACACTTCCTGCCCGGCCCAGGGCTCTTTGTTTAGGCTAATGAGGCTGGATTGTGTAGCAGAGTGGTAGATGATGATGTGTGCTAGATGATGACGTGTGGTAGATGATGTTGGGTGGTAGATGATGTTGGGTGGTAGATGATGTTGGGTGGTAGATGATGATGTGTGGTAGATGATGTTGGGTGGTAGATGATGATGTGTGCTAGATGATGATGTGTGCTAGATGATGATGTATGGTAGATGATGATGTGTGCTAGATGATGATGTGTGCTAGATGATGTTGGGTGGTAGATGATGTTGGGTGGTAGATGATGATGTGTGCTAGATGATAATTCTAAAGTTCTAAATGTCTTTCAAATCTGTTTGCTGTGCTTCAGGAGAGAGGGAAGATGACCTTTACATCAGAATGAAGCAAATATTGGATAGACAGTCGTTCACTTAAGCTTCCTCCACCCCTCACAGCTGAGCACTGAGCATCATGCACCGCAATGGTTCAGTTCTATCCTGAGGCACTTCTACATTCAGTAGTTCTATAGTCAGTAGTTCTATAGTC